>JASAND010002331.1:0-12714 GCA_030248195.1 Trissonchulus latispiculum
TAAATAAAGCAGTTTATCGACATTGGACGGGACGTTACACAAATAACTACTACGTGGTGGCACACATCTTAAGCTGGCGATTTTTTTGGTAAAATGGCAAGTCTTGCACTTAATATGAGTGACATGGCCGGCAGCGTTTGGGTAGTGGCCGGTGGATAATACCAAGAATAACTAAGAGTGTGACAAGCGCCGCACTCTTAGCTATCAGGCTGGGGACATCATCTGCACGATAACGGCCTACCCCCCCCCACAAATTGGACCCCAGTGACCCCCCCAAACAGACCCTAGTCAGCCCCCCCCCCACAAATCAGACCCTAGTCGATTTGACCCCCCCACAAATCAGACCCTAGTGAAATCGACTAGGGTCTGATTTGTGGGGGTGGGTGGCTGACTAGGGTCTGTTTTGTGGAGGGGGTCAGTGGGGTCCAATTTGTGGGGGGGGGGTAGGCCGTTATCGTGCAGATGATGTCCCCAGCCTGATAGCTAAGAGTGCGGCGCTTGTCACACTCTTAGTTATTATGTACTCTTGATAATACTAAGAACACTTTAATGGTGGCAGGGAACGTGTTAAGCCAATTTCATTTGTTTTCTGATTTCAAAGCTCTACAGCAAGTTTTTAATTTTACACTTAAAATTTAAGTCAAAAGTTAAGGTAAAGTCGTGTAGGCCACCAAAGATTCGAGCAGTTCGGAGATCCGGTGGGAATCGAATCCACGACATTTTGCACACTTTCACAACTCGCTGACAACTGAGCTACGCAGACATCAAGCGTGTAAAGTTCGTGTGCTAATGTGCATGACTTTCACTCAATAGGGGAAGTTTCCCAAATATGGACAAATCCTATTTTAAGGTGCTGGTTTCCTTTCGGGTATTTTTCACTCATACGGCTTTAATCACTTACTTAAATGACTAAAACTTACAAAAGAACTTATTTCCGTGCTCACATTCTGGGACCAGTCCCGTATTTTTAGGCCAGTATTTTAGGCAAGATAGGAAAGTTTTGGTTTTTGGTCTTAGGCTCTCAGTATACAGGATTGGTTGTTATAGCTGGAAAGAGGACATGAAAATGAATATTTTTGCTTTTACAACTTTTTAGCTATCTCCAGTGGTTAAGTCAATACAAGCAAAAAACTGTTTTGAGGGTCAAAAAATGGCCATTTTTGAGGAAATCAGTTTTTTCAAAATTACTGAAACATGTTAAGAACAAAGTTGGCTTATTTATACTCAATCGATACAGCGTCTAAATGGACATTTTATGAATGCCTATTAGGCGAACTTTATTGCTTTAAGCTAGAGATTTGGCCGAAAAACCATTTTGGCGAAACTGCGATCATTTTGTTTCGAACATCGATTTCTCAAAAACTACTCGACTGATTCCGGAGATTTTTCGCAGAATCGAAATTCGTACTTCTGCGGAGGGACGTTTTTCTTGGTTTGAGCTAAAACATCTCCAGTTGCGAGAAAAGTGACTTCAAAGTTGCGAAATTTCGTGTCGCCGCACATTTGCTGGATTTTCTGGAGTGTTGAGGCTTGGTGAGCCAAATCCAAAAAACGTCCCTCGGCCCATATGTGCTCTCCATGATAGCACTAGAAAAAATTTTGCTTCAGTTTTAAGAAATCAATGTTCAAAAATGTTTGGTCTATATTCATTCTGTTAGATGTCAGAACCTCTGAAACTTTCTGCCAGTTTTTTGCTAATTTTGCCAGTTTCGTAAGCTCATGTGAATCTACAGGTAATAAGCTTTAAAACGATGTGTAAAACTCTTTCCAACTCTTAAAATTGCGAAAGTTATAGCGTTTCCAAAAATCACCATAAAAGCACTGCACAAATGAATACCACCACCTTAACACCCAAAGATAGGAAAAGAAATGTTTTTAATAATGGTTTACGATTATTTTAACTGAAATCAGTTTTAATATAATTACATCAACCGTTCATTCAATTGGCCAAGACTTTCACATTAAACTTGCAAACAAAAATCAGCCGGGTCTTACAATTGTAAACGGTATTTTTACATATCAAATAGCTTAGATTTTACATTGAGCATATCTTAGCCCTTGAGCAGCATATTTGAGCCGTCTCAAAATTTCTGGTATTTCGCAAAATTTTCAAATCTTCAATCTGCAAAATTTTCTGCAAAATTTCAAATATTAGGCACATCGCTGAAAATGGCTCCTAAACTAGTTCTCTTGCAGAAAACATTTTACTGGGCCAAGTTTAAGTTTTGATATTTTGCAAGAATAACCTAAAACAATTCTCTATGAAATGCTTTAAAAATTGTTAGTTAAACCGCAACGGGACATGGGAATCCTTGTCTTGAAAAAGTTGCCGACAGCATAAAGCAACTCGTTTCAAAATGAACAGTTGACTAAAAGTAGAAAACAATTCTTGTTGAAATTTTGTTGAATTTAATTTCTGGACAGTTTTCGCTGAAAGTTGGCCTCTCCACAGTTTTCGCTGAAAGTTGGTCTCTCCAATGACAACATGTAAGTGTCACTACTGCGAAAGTTTTATTTTAGTCCATCTTCATATTGAACCTACACACCTATCCAAAGTCAACATTGTCCGTATTTAGGCACTTGGCCGTATTTGGGCAACTTCCCCCTACTGTCCAAGGTTTGTCTTCACCGACCGGTTTGCCATTTGGCCTCAGCCCTCAACCACCTAAATTTTAATGCCAAAAGATATAGCCAACTAAAATTTGCTTAATCTTTTGTAGGCATAATCATTTACACTTTAAAGTTTTTAGGATAAAGAACAGTAGTATGATGCCGATGTCGCGCAATTTCGCAAGGAAAATTTTACAACGCTGATTCAACCTTTCTAAGTTGCTGATATTTAACACACACCCTTTGCTAATTGAAATTCGGCCTCGAATTTCCAGGAATTGCAGGTCGCGTCCTCAAATCAAAGTACCCATTGTGGTCTGACCCCCGGCTGCCTCCTTAACTCGAGGCGTATATCTTCTTCTTTCAGGTCGGGAGCCTTTTATATTAAATCAGACACCACCACGAGCACCACTATATTATAAACCTATAACAATTTTCAGCTGTCTTCAGTGACTTCATCTCCTCAGGGCGGTAAGGCCTCGGTACGGTCGCCATTCGTGAAAGGTTGAAATCAGGATTTAAAAAAATTTGAAGAAAAGTGTCCAGGGAGGGGATTGAACTGCCTAGCTTTGAGTTCAGAAGTACATAGAACGCTCTACCGCTGCGTCACGCCGTCACACCCCAGGTCTGCGAAACTAGTCTATTACGTTGATTTCAGCCTTTCTAGGGCTGTATGCCCATTCAAAAACGTGTCACTACAGTTTGGGAACGAATTCAAACAAGCTTGGTTCGATAGTGCCTGGGTGGCTCAATCGGTAGAGCGTCGGTCTAGTTAACCGAAGGTTGTGGGTTCGATCCCACCTCAGGCCCGAATTTGTCGGGTCTGTGGTGCTGTAGTGACAGCTTTCTTTCTTTCGATCTTGTATCTTTTTAGTACAAAATGTTTTCAGTTTGCTCGGGCCGGGGCGGCTTGACTCCGGACAAGTGCTCCAATCGCAGCCATAGTCGGGGGAGTGCAATGAAAATTTTTGTTACAAGATTCTCAAGGAGCCTTTGCTGGAACTTTTCCATTGCACTTGGACAAAAGCTAAATTTTCTCATAATGTCTAATTTCAAAGCAGACCAAACAAATTCAGATCACCATTGATCTATGATCTGAAAAACCAAAATTTCGGGGGCACTTTTCAGCTATGCTGACATTTTTCAAATAAACGGAGGTTTTCGACTAACTTGCTGCGACATGTTGTCTTTGCAATACGACAAAGGCGGGAAAAGTTTGGCATCTAGTCCTGTTTCCTATCCGATAGAGCTAACCTAGTGAAAGCACACTTGACACTGAGATTGAAAGCACACTTTATTACAACACTGCATCACAATTCATTTACTGTCCATAACCGAAGAATGGACGCTGGGGCTGAACGGGCTGGATCGGCTGGGGTTGTGGGACGTCGCGTTGGATGGTCTCCAGAGCGGTGAGGACGACCTGGACGAGACGTTCCAGGGACTGAGGCAACACCTGGAGCTTCTGGGCCACCTGGCTCAGACTCGAGACGGCGCTCCGGCTCTCCTCCAGCGCCAGGGAGATCGCCTCCTGGTTCTTCACCAGGACCTGGATCGCCTGTCCGTTCTCCTGGTGGTATTGGGCCACCTTCTGGTACGTCTGGGTCAGCTGGGCCGAGCTGGAGTGGATTTCCTGACTCACCGCCTGGATCTCCGTCCGGATCAGGGACACCAGCTGGTTCAGAGTGCTCCGGATCTCCTGGGCGTCCTGTTGGATGGTGTTCACTAAAATAAATAAGTCTACATTATAAAACATAACTTCGTTGCAGTCAGTCAAAGCTTAGACTTTTGAGCCTAGCCCCCATACAAAGCATTTTCAAGACTAGTCCTCGACAATAAATCTAAATGAAAACGCAATCACCAAGCCATAGTAAACGATAGTTACCATTGGTCTGAGTGTTGGTATTGGTGGTGAAGACTTGCTGACGTCCGTACTGCTGCGGCAGAGGAACAGAAGTGGCCTCGACGTCCGTGGCGTTCTCCGCGACCAACAGAACCAAAGAGATCAGAGCAACCAAAGACAGCATCTGAAAAGCAGAAAAACATGAATACAGAAAATAAACAATCATGGAAATAGTGATATCTAAAGAAATCTTAAGAAGACACATCAAATAATACCGCTAAGGCTACTTCAATTGATGATAAGAAATTGCAAATCAACATGAAATACATACCTTTTCCAATATAGCTGATGGAATGAAACGAATTTCAAGTCGAGAACTTCGGCGTAGACAAAACAAGAATACAACCGATCCACAGAAAGCAGCAATTTATGCAGCTGGAGCTCATTTGCATACCACACGCAATCTCGATCGCATTATGCAAATTAGAAAATGTAAGAAAACACTGGTGTAGAAACTTACCTTTGTAACAAACCTTCTGCATTCGTAGGCCAACTTTTGACTAATTGTAAGTTAATGAGCTATTTCAATTACAAATGCTGGACAGTTGGTAGAAGATGGGTATTTAGTTTTGGTTTTTCTTCTGTTTCTGTTTGTTTTTCGCTTGCCGATTGATTTCAAATGTGGATTTCCGATTGAAACGGTTGATAGCCTAACACTGTTGTTCTCTTGCCACGATTTTGTCCGTCCTGTTATTTTGGGTTTTATTTTGGTGATTTTGTCAAAGACTAAAAAGTTACCCAACGATATAGTTGATTCGAATGACCTACAACTGCTTCCTACAAATATATACAAAGATTCCAAAAAAGTCACTTTTTTTGTTGATGTGGATTTTGGATTTGGAATTTTGACAAACCGAACTAAAATTTCTCTCTATGCATCAAGCGTCAAAAGGAGAGAATGTGAATAACTAGAGACGGTTATCAAACTCCAACTAGTGTAAACGGTCACATAAAAGAATCGCCACCGCCACAAGCTACCAAACCTTGGGGCAACACCGTTACTGTAAAACGCTTAAAAATCTTGTAAAAACTTAGTCCGAACGGATTAAGGACTGTCACCGCTGTATATTGCTTATAACTTGGCGCAAGACTTTGTCACCGCTGTATATTGCTTATAACTTGGCGCAAGACTTAGTATCTCAAGTGGTAGAGCAGTGGTAACTCAAATCCGAAAGTCGTGGGATCAAATCCTACTAGAGGCTGATACAATTTTTTGGATGTC
Organism: Trissonchulus latispiculum; assembly: GCA_030248195.1. Taxonomy (NCBI): domain Eukaryota; kingdom Metazoa; phylum Nematoda; class Enoplea; order Enoplida; family Ironidae; genus Trissonchulus; species Trissonchulus latispiculum. The sequence continues at coordinate 5,736 of JASAND010002331.1, forward strand.
AGCCACACTGACTGTAACTTTATTTCGGCATACGTACACAAATTCAGTAAAAATCACGAAAATTCAACTTTGAACTGTTCGCATGCCGAATCTATCGGAATTGTGATTCAGCAGCGGTGATTCGCTTGATTCACTTCGACCGCAGCATCGACATAAGATCGACCGATACTGGGTACTGCGCCAGGCATAAATAAATCCATTGCTCGCGTTGTTGGTAACCGCTAGAATTCCCGCATAACAGGAGGCATAGACCTGTGCCACAACGGCAAAGTATGAAGCCGCAAACAGTGCCACAGTGGTTACGGTCCAGGTGAAAATGTGGCAGACCGCAACCGCCAGAATCGATGCCACAATTTGACGATGCTTTTCGGCGGCTTTCTGGGCTCGGCGAAAACTGTACACCAGAAAACTGTAGACTACAACGACGGCTATGTTGATACCGGTTGTGGTACGATTCCAAACCATGAAAGCCGCGGTTTCACTTAACGATGTTGGCACGTTACAGGTCGCCAAAGGTAGATCTCCTTTGACAAGCATTGCACCCAGGATTACTTGCGCTCCAGGATACAGTACTACCCCCAATGCAGTACCAATAATCTGTATCGACCTTCTAATCGATTCCTGTTTGTATCTGATCGGCCACCGAATTGCGATTAGTCGATCAAAACCGATAATAAGAGTTAGCATTGTGCTACTACAGTTGCTGTAGAGGAAAGGCCACAAAATACTGAAACAGTAACCTTGGTAAACGGACTCCCAAGTGGCAACGATCAAAGATTGATAAACGAAATAGCCACAACAAATTAAATCTGCCACGGCTTGTTGGCCAATGAAAAGATTTCGCAACTGAAAGTCGACATAATGAGCGTACAGAATGAAGCCGTTACTGCCCAGGCCCAAAATGCCGATTATCGTAAAGGCTAAATCGGCTGGCCACTGGAAAATTTCAGGCGCTGTTAAAATTGTCATAGAATTATTCATGGTGCCGTTTCGATTCTCTAGAAATAGATCAATATTGTTAACAGTTTGTTCGAACTTTTGGTTGTGATTGTTAACTTTTACTACCTACTCAATTTAACTTTGTTAATTTGGCACCCTACGGACAACCGTATGGAAAACTAAAGTTATGTGCAACAATACGTATATACCTAGAATGCGTGGTCGCCTGGTAATATGTGAATGAAATTTGTTTTTGCAGACTGGAAACTTTAATCAGTGAAAGTGTTTGCAACAAAACTTTTCTGTTCAAGAGATTGGGGCGTACCCTCATCAATGAAATGAACAGTCCACGGCTAAAAGCTGAAGCTCCAGTGTATCACATTTATGTACCACAAGAGTAAGCCCAGGGAAAACGTACATTTTTATTCCTGCTGGAGCAGGAATGTATAAAATGGAAACTAATATGTTTAGTGTATAGTGAGTCATTTCTCCATTTAGAAGCCCTATCTTCAACACAGGGCTAGCTTAGGTGAGATTTTTTGCATTCGGATTATGCAAATTAGGTTTCAAATCCTATATATATATATATAAGCAGACAAACTGACAGCCGTGGCGCAGTCTTCGGCTGTCAGCAATCTAAACGGTTGCAGATTCGCTGGAGCTGAACATCACAAGTTCAGTTCGGCGTGGCAAGCATAGGCCTGCTCTCCCTGATGTATGAGCGCGGAGATCAATGACAACAGAGAACCAATTTGAGCAGCGGAATGAAAAGTGAGCTTCCATGAAGAAAGACAATTTTGTAATCGAATAAAAACAGGTCTACAAAGGAATACTGCCCCTTTTGGAGCCTACTTGTTATCTCTTCTTCTTATCTCTTTCCCGGAAACCAGAAAGACTGATTCATAAGGAATACAACCGCTCTGAGGCGTGTATATGTCATCGTAAAATTGTATGAAACAGCTGTCTAGGTTGGAGCTCTGCTGTACACACTGCTGAAGCATGCAGGAACTGTATGCTTCAGCAACCTAGATTAGGGACAGGCATCCTAGCGTGCAGCGTGCGTACAACTTAGTTATACGCACGCTGCACTGTGCATTATCTGATTTATATGCACAGTCTTTACACAGTAAAAGTGCAAAAGAGTTGTATAATTCCGTCTTATTTCAGGAATTATACATGATTCTAATTTGTACCTAATTCTTCTAAAGTTAGCATGGTCCCCGAACTGATTCGAAAATCAACGAGACACTATGTTGAAAAATCCTCGAAAAATTTTGCATTTAGTTCATAGTTCAAATCGTCAGTTGTGGGCTCGGTAAGGCGCAATGTTTTTGTCGTTTCTCCAGTTCAATAATATTTTTGAAAGTATATATTCATCAAACTTAGTTATCAATATTCCTCGAATCCTAGCCAGTGTTTGGATCAAAACTAATTTAATCAGTCTAATATTCGGAAATGAAATCGGCAATCTTGTTGCCAAGGGAATAAGTCTGTTCTTGTTAGATCTGAGACAAGTGAACCAGACATAGCTCTGTGAAAACTGGGGTAAAAAAGAGCTTTCCCTTGCCATTGAATGACTGACGTTTGGTCGTGACAAAGGTTGGTATAATGGGAGCTAGAAAAACAATGTATGCTGCAGAAAATCCAGTGTAGGATGTAGCTGATACTTTTCGCCATAGAATAAGTATCCAAATCTCGCTAGCCATACTAATATTGCTGTCAGTCTCATTTGCCACTATCAGAGCACCTAGAAAGAAACGGGACTGTCATAAATCGAAGGCGAATTGATTACCCCACATTTTCAGTTCGAGCATTGAAGGGTCCCCGATGCGTCCAGGAAACGTCGGGTAAGGTCGCAATTGTATCTAAGCTTTTATTGCAGAATAATCAACTAATCTTTTTTTTTTTTTTAGTTCGGACTCAGCCACCGGTTAGGCACTGTAGTAGGCCTGTTAGGTGCTGCTCTCCGCAGTCCTTTTGCAGAAGGCGGACAAGAAGCGGAGAAGCGAAGTTCACGGATAGAAAACGTGAACCCCAAGCCAAGCCGGCGTGCGGTTATTGGCCAACTTCAGATTAACTGAAGTAGCCTCAGTCGCCCCCAAGGCAGCCTGCGTTGTCTGTTAGCAACGCAGGCTGCCCCCCGCTTACCTATAGCGACGAAGTTGGCGGAAAACTATTTGTGCCTGCTCGGAAGGCATGGGTAGAAAAAGAAAAGGCTGCAGAAAAGGAAGCGAAGGGAGGGGCCGAGCCTTAAATAAGAAAGTAGGAAAATCCGCCTGCTAAAAAGAAAAAATTTGATAATTTAATTTAGAAATAAAATTAGACACAGCGGGACCTTTTTCACCCGCCCTGCCTAATATTATTTCCAAACAAAATATTATAATAAAACTAAAATACCTTCTCAAAGGTCTTACCACTCGCCTGGTAACCCCTGGCGAGTGAGGGGGGCAATCCGTCGGCGGTGTTGTTATGGTTGTTGCTGGTGTTGTTGTACTGTTGTTGTTGTTGTTGTTGTTGTTGTTGTTGTTGTTGTTGCTGAGGGCCTGGAGGGGGAAGCTTCAAGGGGATGGCTGCGAAGATAATTCGAAAATATTCGAATTTATCATAAGCTGCTAAACTTCGCAGCCATCCCCTCCAAGCGTTGGATCAGATCCTCTCATCAACTAATCTAGTTCTATGTGGAAGAATTGATTCTGAGACGGGATAAGCTATAGGCTAAATTAATCTGCGCAAACGTTTCCTATCACCAGCTGGAACGAACTTTGAGTTTGAGTTTGAGTCTGAGTGCTCGAACAGGGCTCAAAGTTTGTCGAATATTCATGGCCGCCAGAGTTGAAGAGAAAAAAAGGAGTACGTGCTCAGACTGTCATCCTGTCGGTAATTGGTCACTTTATCCGGATAAGAAAGGATAGTTTGGCCCATCCACAGCACCATAGGGTCGGACCCTGGGCTGGGAGGCTTCCTACCAAAAACGTCTGAGGGAAACCTGTGCATTGAACCAAAATTTTCAAGAGGGCTTCTATATCATAAGCATAAATTAACGCTAATAGTGATATAAATTCACAATTTGTAAAGACTTTGAAGCAAACTCATCCATTTTTAGGAAGAAAAGCTTCAAACTTTTCACCGAGGTTTTGGAAAAGTTGGGAAAGTTTAGGAAAAAGTTTGGCGAAGCCGGAAAATGTTTGGAATTTTGGTGCTAAAGCCTATTTTTTTCCAGCCATTTCTGCTTACCCCTTGCTCAGTTTTTTCTCACCCCTTGCCCCTGACGGCGGTAGAGCTTGTACCTTGTCCGAGTTGGGGGTGTGGGGGAGGCTTGGACCGTAATCTTTCGTAATCGACGTTCTTCGTAATGAAACTACATTCCGTCGAGCATCAGTTTGTTTTTCTTCTAAGTTCAGAATATCTCTTGTCTTCAATTCGCTGTTCATTGCTGCCTTGCGTTTTGTTAGAACCTGTACGGTTCTTGCCAATGGCAAAGAGGGGGGGATGATGATGGACTGACACCTATGCAAAGCACCCAATCAAATTGTGGATGCTTTCCCTAAATTATTCCCCAAAGTATTGCAGTTTAGTTAACATAATCTTTAAGGCGGACCGACACTTTATCCTTTTGGGAAGAGGGACCAGCTAATCAAATTAGAGATATCTGGTTGGTTCTCTTTCTCTTCCGCAAAAACAAAGTAGAAAGAAGAAGTGGAAGAAACTAAACCTTTCAGTTGTTTGCCGTTCTGTTCGATAATTAAGAAAGGAACAGAGCATTAACTGTCGACTTCCATATGTCCATTCGATTCGATAATATAAAATAATATAATCTAATATAATACAATATAATATAATATAATATAATATAATATAATATAATATATAATGCAGAATTGTAGAATATAGAATATGATATTAGAAGAAGGCTGCGGCGAAAAAGTGTCTTGAGGAAACTAAGCAAAACTTTAGTCTTTTTGTTTGTCCAAAACTAATTGGAAAATCCCTGTGAGAGCCAGAGTTCAGAAAAAACTAAGCTTAGACTGATGTTGAATGCAGATTCCATTAGTAAATAAATAAGCTTTTCAAAACTTCTAACGCTGTGGGGGAATAAACTAATGACTTTCTTACAAAGGTAATCCTCAAGTCAAAGTTAGTGTCAAATTCGAGCAAAAAATCAGAAAGTTATGCAAATTAGGACTTAGAATTAAGCTTTACAGGAGCCAGGCTGATGTTTGCCAATTATGAATGCGCTCTAGGTTTAGGTACTTCAAGCAGCTGAGCCAATGGGAACCAAATCTCGACGTGTTTGTGTAACTTGTTTGACGTCTGTCTAATTGGGGTAGCTACGGATAAATCACATTGCTGGTGAATAGATACATACATAATAACATGAATTTTGAAGCGGGAAAATAGTGTCTAAACGCTTGAAGAAACAACGGAGTACACATTGCTGTTGTATACCTGTGTTTTGGAGAAATCTGACCCTAAGTGGATGCCAAATCGTCAGGCCTCAGTTGATTAACTTACTTACGGTGGATCTAAACAAAGCGGGCTAGGCATGTAAGGGAAGTAGGCATAGGAAAGATTGATAAGCCTGCAATGGGAGTTCAGCTGATGATCCCGTGGTGTAGTGGTTTAGCATGTCTGACTCTAGTGTCTGCACCACTCTCCACCTGAAGCAAGGGTAGGGAACATTGGCCTGCTCTCGATGTGTCAAAGATTGCGAAGCTACACGCTTAAAAGCGACCCGACTAATTGCAAACCAGTTATCATGGGAAATCAAATTGAACAAAGGGGAGAATGTGAAGTAATCTCCAGTGCCTAACCAAGAAGAAGACCAACTAAAAGAGGAACCATAATGGCAAATCTAATCAATTAAATAGTCAAATTTAAAATAAGTCCATAGTTATATCTGTTTATAATGTAAGGACTAATTACTTCTTACCGGTGCGCTTACACAAACGCGTTCTAAAGCACACAAGTGAACACTTGAGTTGACTGCGGAGGAATGCAGAGGTACTTCGCTTTTCGCAACTCTAAACACGAAACTTCAAAATTGTCTGTTGCCTGCCGGCAACAAATTTGTTTAGAGCATAGGCATGGTGCAGCGGTGCCAGAAAATGTCCTCCCATAATTGTTCTGTACTTATCCGAGATTTTCAAGGAGTTGGCCAGTCAAGGGGGGAAACCTCTGGTGGGTGGTCAGGATCCAGTTAGTGTATTGTGACCACTTCTGCCCCGGCAGTAGCCTTGCCTTCGCCTCGGGTAATTGCATTTGCAAGTATTCAACGCCAGACTATGGACCCTGAGCAAAATGAGTCTGGCGTTACCCCTCATCGCGAAAGCAACTGGGATGTGGCACTATGGGAAAAAATCGCATTCGATTCCGTTTTCGGCTATCGTGAGGCTCAGCGTTTAAATGTATCTCAACATAGTCAATTGTGTGGAAAAACAAGCGAGGAAAACTAACAGGCCATGTAGTTTCAATTTGACTGGCTTCAAACAAATGGTATGATTGCCCAAAAAGCTCATTTCTAATTTATAAGTCTAACAAACGGGAGGTCTTCTATTGCCGTTTCTCTGAGCAATTCAGCATCGGTCATCAACAGCTTATGCTATTATGTTAGCTGTTAAATATTTTTATGTTATGTCATGTGATGTTATGTTACTTCTGTTATTGTTATGTTGACTGTCAATTTATTAACAATGCTAGAAAATACAACACAAACTTTACATCGATTTTTGCTTATGGTTCTCATTAACTAAGAACCTTGAAACAGATTCAATTGCAATTTTGCAGATTTCAGTTTCAAGACATTTCAACTAGATTTTTAATTGGATCGGATCTCAGAATGAAATTAATTAAATCAAAATCTCTGTCGACGTCACTATCGTTACAAAGAAACCTTTGATAATGATTCTGAAAACACCATGAAAAATGAGGTTCTTCGTTAACGAAGTTTCCGTTGTTTTAGCTGTCAATAAAGGAGTCTATAGGAAAACCTGGAAGTGTTTGTTCAGCTCAGAAAAGTTTTTATTAAGGCAGAAATATACCT
>JASAND010002332.1:0-24930 GCA_030248195.1 Trissonchulus latispiculum
AAAAATTTAGTCTTCTCAAGTACCGAGTAAGACAATAAAGTACCGAGTGGGACTCAAAAGTATCGAGTGGGACTTAGAAGTACCGAGTGAGACTCAAAAGTACCGAGTGGGACTTAAAAGTGCCGAATGGGGATGTTTATTGTTTAAAAATTGGAAAGTACCGAGTGGGACTCCGTACCGAGTGGGACTGAATTTTATGACAAAAGTACCGAGTGATACACAATGGAAAATCTCGGCGTTAATGTTTCGAGAGCGTTGCGGACCTAATACATTATGAATTGCTAAGTGGCATAGTCTTTCCATTGTCTTTTTGCTACGACTAAGAAGGACCTAAAGTACTGCTATCAGTATTTAATTTCAACGACTTAAACACCGTTTGCCTGACATCAGACCCAAAAGCAAGCAAGAGAAATGGATTAACTGCACTATGCACAGTAAAAGCTGTCGTTAAAACAAGCTCAAGAACTTCGGCCAAAAGTTTTGATTGTGCTTTTCCCTGCAGGCTTACAATCCAGAAAATGGCACAATGAAAGGTGAATACGGCAAATATGGTAGTAAACTGAATCAGGAGCTTTCTTTCCTTATTATCTTGGTTGGTGTTGTGTCTGGTTTGGTTCACTTTAATCGACATATTTCGAACCTTGATAAAAGTTGCTACATTTAATACAATAGAGAAAGAAGTTCCTACAATATCTTGAGCTTGTCTTGCAACTATGGCTTTGGGACCACACGAACCCGGTTCACATGTCAACGTATATGCTAATCCTGTTGTACGTATAACACAGGTACAGTAAAGCAGTAGCGAAGCTATAGCAAAATCGAATGCGTAACAAAATACAATAATAGCAGATAGGCTATGCTTTGTGAAATAATTTTCATAGCTAGTAGGAAAGGCCACTGCAAGCAGTCTGTTTAGAGCAATAAAGGGGATGTGCGAGGTTGAGACATTATTTAACCACTCCCATAAGAATCCCCAAAAGGTTTTATACAGATTCGGTATATTGTCTATTCCCAGAAGTGATGAAGGGGTTAAGTAAGTAAAATGAATTAACAGACAACAAATATCAGGGATCCCCATGAATATTAGGAGGACATGAAAGGAGTTGGTGAAGCGATGTTTGCGATGCTTAAATATTACGCCCAGAACCCAAACATAGCAAACAATACTTATGCCAACAAGCATATCCAAACCAATGAACCAAATTTGAGACAAATATCCTCTATGAAGAAGTGGAGTGCTGACTATAGATTGATTGGAGGAATTCATAATCTGTAGTCAGACACAAAGCTGCTGACAGCAGAATTCGATTTCGATCGACAGTAGCTTTTTCAGCAAGTCAACGCAGCAAAATACGAAATGGTGAATCTGAATCTGGTTTGTATAAGGTTTACTTCTTGGCTCCGTCGCATACAAGTTATTGCTAAAAATAAATTATTAATGAGTAGTTGATTAGGGGTCGCTTCAAGTGTACTAATTGATAGCTATCAACTTTCGGCAGCTGGCCGAAGGGCCTGCCAATGTGAAAGCGAAAAATGGCTTAACTTGGAAAAATTAAGTGATTAGTGTATGCTGCTACACTGCAATAACAAAGCCAGCAGAAATCAGGATTCTGATATTAATTTGTTACGATATCATTTATTTGGTATGTGCTAATAGATTCCGGATCATATTTGTTATCGAAAATATACAAAATATTCTGCTTGCACAAATCGCACATCTGGACGCAAAAAACCCCGGTCTTAAACACATCTTGACAAGACGACGTCATTCCTATTTCTAGAACGAAATGCATTGTATTTTTCGAACACATTGGTTTCGCGACATTTTGAAAAGATTTTTGGCGTCTGTGGCCCTCGTATTGACCCAACCAAACTTAATCCTTAATGACTTTACTTACACCGCTAGGTTTCTTCCTGAAAATACAGTTAAGTTTCCCTTATACAGAAAGTAAATTCAAGGTCAGATTGACCTCTTACTATAAAGATCCCCCAGAACAGTACAAATGTTACCGTAATCTACAGATAAAGTAAATGTCATGTTGTGATGAATTATTCTTGATAGTTTAATTGTTTTGACTGTTAATATTCTGTTTAACTAATGAGGGTTCCCTATCAAAACGTCTAAAGTCAAAACGTCTAACGTTCATAACGTCTACCGATGAAACGTCTAACGACGAAACGTCTATTGACAAAAAGTCTAATTTTTCTAAAATTGTGTCACACGTTCAAAACGTCTAAACTTTCCCTACTTTTGGTGATTATAGTTTTACTTATTTTGTATGGGCCTGGGTCAGTTTTCCTATAGGCCGCTTTGGGTATGGGTATCCAAATCTTGAATTTGAAGTTCTGGCATTGTCCCAAATAAACTTCTTATTTTCTGCATTAGCTTTAGTATTCCACTAGTCATTGACTATTCACTGATTATATTTACTGAATACTGATTACTGACTGTAATCAGTAAAGATGGTGCAACTGATTTCACTGATTGCTGATTACTTATTAATTTTATACATAAATTCTAAAATTTCTAGAATTGAAAAGTGTAATGTAAATTGTAAATTGTAAATTTGGTTTTATAAATGTTGCAAGCCATTTGAATACCCTGGCTTTTCACAAATATTTAAAAACTAAACATAATTTAAAATAAAACAATAAACTATACGTGAGATTAATTTAATGTGATTTTAAAATACATTTTATACTTCAAAATAACACGTTTGCTTTAAAAGTGATTTTAGACGTTTTGAACGTGTGACACAATTTTAGAAAAATAAGACGTTTTGTCAGTAGACGTTTCGTCGTTAGACGTTCCGTCGGTAGACGTTATGAACGTTAGACGTTTTGACTTTAGACGTTTTGAACGGACACCTATTTCAAATGGTTCCCTATCAAAACCCTGGCTTTTCAAAAATATTTAAAGACTAAACACAATTTAAAATCAAACAATAAACTAGACGTAGAATTTAATTTTAATGTGTTTTTAAAATACATTTACTGCAAAATAACATTAAACCTGATTTGCTTTCTTGAAAAAATGATTTTAGACGTTTTGAACGTGTGACACATGTTTAGAAAAATTAGACGTTTTGTCAGTAGACGTTTCGTCGGTAGACGTTTCGTCGGTAGACGTTATGAACGTTAGACGTTTTGACTTTAGACGTTTTGAACGGACACCCTAATGAGACAAAGGTGTAATTTCAATGGCTAAGTCGCTAAAAACTTTGTAATTTGTTTGATTTCTGGCTGTAAGCATAAAAACGATTCTTTTTGAATAAATCTTTTAAACGTTTTTCAATATAAAGTTATGAAAAATAAGGTCTTTACTTTGACAAGCCGTCTTTGCTTTGAAACTACACGCTTTTCTAATTAGTTAAAGTATTTTAACGTCAACAAGTAGGCCCCAAAAGGGGCATTGGTACTGATTACAAACTGGTACATAACTGGTGATGTTTCAGGTTTAACTTCACTTGACTTCCCTTGTTCCCTTATTGTTTTGGACTTAGAACTGTTATTATTCCTTACTAGCTGACTTAAGCCGAGCAATTCAGACTTCTTTTCCTTCAGCATCATTTAAACACGTCAAATACAATAGCACAATCCATTCAGCAGCTTTTGTTTTAGCAGTACAACACACTAAGTAGTTAATATTACTAAACTAAATAGGCACACAAATTATTTTTTCAGCTAAATTTGTGTCACTTGCCAACATTGTACTGAGTTTTTTCTCGTTGATCCGTGTAAAGATCAAACACCCGTAAGAGTTATCATGCTTGCAAAGCCATGATCGTGGTGGACTTGTGATGTTCAGCGCAAACTAGCTATACCTAATTATACCTAATGCCAGCATGTTTTGCTCACAAACAATACCAGTGCTCAAACGTTTGCAACCGCTTACATTGCTAACAGCTAAAGGCTACGTCAAATCTAAATGTTCTGCTGTTTAACCTAATTTGCATAATCTGAACAAAAATCAGACCCAAGCTAGCCCTGTGCCGAAAAAATTCCCGCCTCGCCCTCGCCCGGAGCATACAAACAGTGTAAAAGGTCCAGTAGGAATAAAAACTAATCATCAATGTAGCATTAACTTTATCTATAGATTACGGTAAAAGCTGTGCTGGTGTGGGGTCCTAAACATGCGTACATACAAGCTTCTACACAATTTTGTTGCAGGAGCTGTGTACTGAAATTAAAGGGAGAACTGAAAAGAATTAAATTCTTCTAAACAATTTCCGAAGGCTTAAACAGTAAACTTAAATTTAAGCTAAAACTTGTAACAGAAAATGAACTAACTACAGTGATTGTAATAGCAATAAAAGTTTTAATTTGTTCATAGCACTTTTGTTTTAGAACGGCTGGAAAGCCGGCGGGCGGACCGCCGGGCGGCCGGCGGTTTTTGAGTGTCTGGCTGTTCGGCCGGCGGCTGGGCAACGGGCTAAACACAAAGACACAGCAATTTGAGCAGAACAGCAAACGTTTACAAAACAAATCCAAGCCTGAATGTGAACGTTTTCCTAATATATAAAGTAAAGCCGTTCCCATTGTCTTTGTAATGCTTAATATAAAAATTTTGCAACTTTCTAGCTCAGATTGTCTTCAGACACTGAAAAATATGACTTGCTAGCCACCGGCCGCAAGGTGGCCGCCGGCCGGTTCCACCCGGCCGTTCTAAAACACTACATAGCACAGACTAAGTTCAAAGCGTTATTTCAAAATTAATCAAAATAAAACTAACGTTATCGTTATCGTATTCTAAGTACGCAAGTTTTAAGAATTTGATAAGACATTAGAAATACATAAGAAATTTCGAATTAGATTTAGACATTAAAACATTTTGACTTATGAAAGCAGGATTATGATTTGAAAACATAAATGGTACAAATTAAACTGTTTAACTTGAGCTTACAACCTGTCCTGATTATTTAAACAATAAATTAAAGGACACTGCGAACAGTAACAGTATTTATTCCATTTCAAAACATCTCTCAGTTGCATTTAACAACGGTAATCTAATTGCAGGAGCTATGTATTAAGCGCAGAAAGTTCATTTGTTGGAGCTGTGTATTGTAGGAGCTGAAGGTTGCCATATACATTTCACATTGGAGGTTACCAATGAAACTTTGCAATTCTACATATCAACATGAAAAGCTACACCATGGCAGACACCTAAATATATTACTAACACGGACAAACTCCCCACAGACAAGTTAAAAACTGGTGAGCCAAGCCTTGAAAACTTACCAAATCTATTATTAAGCTTGAAGCTGAGTGACAGGGTGAGAGCTGTAGACAATTTGGATTGGTTTACAAGCGTTAAAGGATACAAAGCAAACAAGAAGCAAAACTATAGTTGAAATCAGTGTTTTGAAATAGACTTCCATTGGAGGTATTTGGTTCTTTAGAACACATCTGCATCTGAATATGGATTTAATTATTTGGATTTCTGCACCTAATTATTTGGATTTGTGTTGGTTTGTAGACTATGTGACGTTGTTGAAAACACATTTTCTAGTTCTGTAACCATCGAGAATGAAAAATGAACTTTTGTTGAGTTCATACTTTGTATAAACCTATCTCGAATACATGATATGAATAGGTTAGTTAGTCTGCAATTTATTGTGCTAACGTTCACACAATGTTTGCTAATCATGTTCTTAGGACAGAGTTCAAAACTATGTATCAATAGGGCCAATTTTCAAGTTTTATTTCCTAATCTGTTCAGTTGTTTTGTTTGATCGCAAACATCATTAGTTTGGAGGAAGTTGTTATGCGGCAAAAATACTGCGTAAGAATGATGTATCAATGTGAATGGTTTATAATAAAAAGCAACTATGTTAGAAATCACTCAAATTTTGGTCTGCTGCAAATTAATGTTCAGCAATAGTTTCATCAGCTCTGTGATCAAATGTCCTGTATTGGGTTTTACAAAAGTAATGAGTAATGAGTAATAAGTGGAGATTGTCAGAGAGGCTAACTTAGTAGACCCAATTTGCTGGTTATCCTGACCATTTTTTCGTTCGCGTTTGCAATTTTGTAAATCCAAATTGAGTTGTTTATAATTGTTCTGAAATTATACAAATTAAACTGAATTTATGCTGTAAGATGGACGAGTAATGAGTAAGTTAAGATAAGTAACTAACACGACATGGTACTGAGTAAGTTAGAATCAAGAATATATAACGGAAAATTTATTATCAAAGGTCAAGTGTGGTCAAAATTGGTCGTTCAATTGTCTTCATGGAAAATCGAGTTTGATGCTTGGAACATAGTAATGTTCTCATTGAAGAGTGTGTACTCTTCTTCAGTCTAGAATTGGTCCGGAATGGTACCTTTTCATTTCCTTTGTCAACTATTAACCAAAAGCTGTCATAAAGCCAAAAACTTTAGACAAAAAACTCTTTAGACATTAAAGAAGTTGTAAATTTTATTATCTCTCTCTCTCTCTCTCTCTGTTCGGGAATCTCTATAGGCATAGATTGGTGTTGCCACCTTTGCTTCTCCCCATCAGTCATATCTAGTATGACCCTCGCTATGTCGCCTGGATGCCGTCCCACAGTGGGAGGCTGGAGGGAGCCCGTCGTGTGGCCTTTCGGCTCAGGGTTATCTAACCTCCATTAAGTGCTCATGCGTATAGCAGTGGAGCACAGCGTCTTTCAACGCTCCAGGCCCCTAGCGCAGATGGGTGGGATTAGAAGCAAACCCGGGGGTGTGTCCATTTTTGATTGCGTGACTCTGGTACACCTAGCACCCCTTCGCAGGGGTAGGCGGACACGTTGCAGGGTACTGGTTGATCCTAAGGGAGGGGGTTACTACTACTACGTCTTATCGATAAGCGGATTAGGGTTCTTTAGCATGCATGTCCCCAGTAAGACAGTACACGGGTCCACCAATTTTACTCCTCATCCGACCGGCGGAGCTGTAGCCTAAGTTTCTTGCTCAAGGAAACAATGTAACGTCATTATGGCTAAGGTGGGGATCGAACCTCGGACCTTTCGATCCGAAGTCCACCGCCTTAACCATTCAGCTGCACGGCCACATTTTATCATCTAATTGGAAAAGTCACTCCGAAATGAAGTTCTAAGGCAATGAATGCCACAAATTAATGGAAGATGGTTGCTTAGTTAGAATAAACACAGTTGCATAGGTAATTGGTATCATAACATGTTCATAATTATTTTTAATAGTAGTAATTCAATAGTAGTATTAATGAAAATGTAAGCAAAATTCAGGTTACGCTTATTTCTCTACAACGAAGAGCGACTTCATAGTAACTCAAAAAATGTCCCCAGGTTCTGGAAATCCACAAACCACAAAATCTGGACGATTCTACTTCTAAAGTGTTGAATTTTTTTAGAAAAGCAACCCTAGTTTCATAGTATACATTAGAAAGAAAATATGTCAAGCTGTATTTTAATATATATAATAAATAAATAAATATAAATATATGGCTTCTTAGCTCCTAGTAATGAATAAGGAGTAATGGTTCAAAGTTAATGTGACCAAAGAGAATCACTACCTAAAGCTGCAAGTCATTTATAAATATCTTTCTCCCAAATCGCCTCATATCTCTCAAAGTTATGAGCTCATAGCGTTATGAGCCTTTACGATACTCCCCACAGGGGAGGACTTTGAGAATCAACTAAAATCAAGTGTTGCAAATTAATCTTTAAAAACAAACACTAACACTAATCATTTCTGCTGTGCGCAGCACTCAGTCTTGGTAGCTGAAGGGATCAGCTTTGATCGGGTCTAGTAGTTCAGAATAGAGATGAGGACGAGCCGGACTTTTCCGGCTCGGCTCGGCTCGGCTCGGGAGAAAATGACGTTGGCTCGGCTCGGCTGGGCTCGGATCGAGAAGATTTGAATGTGGGCCGGCTCGGCTCGGCTCGGCTCGCCAAGCTTGAAATTTGCTTGGAAAGTATTAACAAAGCTAAAGAAAATTTAAAATTAGGATGCAAAATTGAAAACTAAAAACAGTCTTCACTGATGGTCATTTTGTTTGAAGAAATTCTGAAATATGAAAGGGAAATTTGGTCGAATTCCGATTTTTGGTTGGGGTCGGCTCGGCTCGGCTCGGAGTTTCAATTCTCCGGCTCGGCTCGGCTCGGCTGGGGACACATTGATGCCGGCTCGGCTCGGCTCGGCTCGGAGTTTCAATTCTCCGGCTCGGCTCGGCTCGGCTCGGGAGACATTGATGCCGGCTCGGCTGGGCTGGGCGAGCCGAGCCGAGCCGAGCCGCGAGCCAAAATCCTCATCTCAATAGGCTTATTAGGCTAATACATAGGTTTGCTTGCAATCGCAAAGAACCCAATCCTAGGCTTAGTCCAGAATTTTAGATTTTGGACTAACAATATAAAAGTTCTCCTTGATACACATTTGCTATTATGCAATGCTCATTTAATAGCGCTGGTGTATTTGTAAGTTGTCAGTTCTGAACAGATAGAAATCTTTATCACAGAGAGTATATATGGTTAAATGTCATCACTCGAGTTATTTAATAAACACATGCTAAAGGACTATTGCAATATCCATTCTTATTGCTGGCTCCACTTTTTGAGTTCCCTCAGTCATTTGGCAGATAGTTACGTAAGACGACTTGCAATGCACCCAATCGACTTCATTCATCCATCCATTGTACCATGTGGTGCACCGTTTGTCCAAAGCGCAGGAGAAGGGATGGTAACGAACGTCAACATCAATATCGGTAATGTTTGGGAATTCAGAACCATCATGCCAGTGAGGTGAACAGTCGTAATCTATGTCGTTAAGTCCAGTCCATACAAGGTAGTCGCCTGTTCCTGGATAGTAACCACTTTCGGTTTTTGGAAAGTGACCATTCCCCATGGCCTCAACTAGATCGTATACTTGCTGCTTTTCCTTCAATTCCAGTAGGTGGGCATCGGAGCTTATGTTTAGACAGCTTTCCACGGCATCCTTGTAATTTAACCGCTTGTCTATCAGTTTGTAACAATAGGGTGGGATATGAACCCAGTCAGACAGACAGCAGGAATTGTCCTTCTGACCCGCGGAAGGATTGGCATCCATCGACTTTCCATAGGCCAAAACTGTAATCAAAATCAGAACGAAAGATTCCTTGAGATACATTGAGTGAGCGATCAAATTCTGAAGAAACCGCTCGCAATGTCTGTATGAGCTTAGGTGCAGGGAATGCATGGGAGCTAGACTATATATCGAACGCCGGAGCGGCACAAGTGTTCTTAATTTGCCATAATTTCGAACTGTGCATTCGTCTTGCTAATTTTAATGTTCTTCATGGACTTATTTTTCCGAAAAGTGCCTGTCTGACAATATATCCGGCCATGCTAATTGCTGTATGTATTTCTAAACCCACGCACCATACCGTAATATCGATGTGAGACGATAACTTTTATTATAGGGTTGACATTATGCTAGAAATTTGTTAACCGTGCCTAGTCTGCATGCAGAGTGTATTCAAGATTTCAGCATTTTTATCCAGAATGAAGTTCTTTAGTTTGCCGTATGCCGCACAGGTGGACAAGGGGTTTTTCCTTCGGCGAAGTCGCCCACCAGAGGTACCAAAACTGCTCTCGCGAGGGTTTTTTCAAATTGGCAACTTGGGTACAATGTGGAAGATAAACATGTTTCTTTTCCTAAAAACTGCCCAAAATATGTTGTTTTTGTTCAAAAAATGCTGTTTTTTGTTAAACAATTGGAAAAATTGGTAAAAACCGGTCTGATTTAGCTTATAAAACTACATTCAAGCACAGGTTCTACAAAGGGTACCAAGATTGACTACACTGGTCAGTGAAGTTTGACCTCCCGTTCAGGTTTGGGTATACCTTAGTTTCCAACAATTGCATTTCGTCTGATATCCGAAACCCTCTGCTTAAAACGGGTTTCTACACCTTTACTTTCTGCCATGTTTCTTTTACGTTCGATCATCTGATAGTCTGACTTAATACCAACCCACAAATAAATTGTACACTATTAACATAGTTCATTGCACAAAGCATTAGCCTATTGAAACATCAGTAGAATCAAGAGATCTATAGTTACTTAGACCCACCTCACTGTTGCTAAACACTCTTTCTTTTCCATTGCGTTCTAGCTCCAGAAAGTCGGGATGAGTCTCCGGTAACTTTTGCCACAAAATGACCAGACAAGCAACGGTGCAAAGAGAGAGCATGAGAAATACATAATGAGCACTACTGCTAACTGTAGTAATTTATTGTTTGTTTTGTTTAAATGACTACTGTCATTAAGCTTTCAAAAGTCTAAGTATTTGATTTTTGTTTCAATTATATGCCGCAAAATTTAACTAAAATCATTAGGAACTAAAACATATATGTGTAGTATCCTTTGTGCGAAAATATAAAGTCTATTACCACTACTACTACCGTAGTCTAATTTAGATTTGACCTACAGTTTTCAATACACAGCTCCTACAACAAACGTGTGTAGGAGCTGTGTATTGGAGGAGCTGTGTATGCAATGAGCCTGATGAGCAATTACGTTATAAAGGGACCAAATGGCAAGTTTTGTCACTACGTCACCTGCAATTGATGACATAAATCGAGAAAACTGAAATCGTAAAAGCAAGAAAATAAATATTAAATATTATAAAACCAAAACTGGGAATGACCAAGAACCGGAACCTAACAGTTCGCTAAACCTAAACAAAATTAATTTGTTTTAATTCGTGAATCAGAAAGTGAGTGATGAGTGAGCCTTGGGCTAGATGAGATGTTAATGTTAAAATATGTTCTTTGCCGGTTTTAGGATCGGTTCACATTAACGCACAAGCATTAGCACAGGCACAAGCACAAGAACAAGCACAAGTACAAGCACAAGCACAAGACGGAAACGTTCACATTTCTGCACAAGCATAGCCTATAGAATTTAGATTTTAGCCTTGCCATGCCTTATGTTCACTGTGTGGAACAATTTTGATTGGCTGCTGACGTTGTGATTGTGCAAAAAGTTAAATTGAATTCAACTCAGGGGTGAGCTTCTGCTTGCTCTTGTGCTTGTGCATGTTTGCAATAGTTTGAACCGGTTGTGCTTGTGCTTGTGCACTAGTGCAAACCGGGCCTTTAATCAGCGCCCCAATAATTCTGATTTGGTTTTCTTGAAATGATACATATATATCTATGAAATTTCGCCAATATCTGCAACGCTTCTCCATTATGGCTGGGGTCTATCGCATGCTTTGGAAAAATCGGATATTTGGTGTTTGTCATTTTTTCTACATCGCTATTTCTAATTATGATTATGCGGTGCGAATGGTGATGGACAGTGGTTTCATTTTCCCAGTTAACCGGTAGCAGTTAGGTAGGCATGGGCACGGGTCCAAAAAATTGGACCCGGGTACCCGGCACTACCCGAAGCCCTATGTCGGGTAATTGCAGCGCTACCCGGGTACCCGACTTCGGGTACCCGGGTACCCGGGTACCCGAGCAGTTTTCGGGTACCCGAAAACAAAATTGCAATTTTAATGCTTATTTTTTGTTTGCTATTTAATAAGACGATTTTGCGGCATATTATAGCTTAATTATTTCTCAGATTTAACTTGCAGGCTTCTAGTGACTAATGCCAAGAAGTAATGGTTTGGTACCATTACCAAAATTTTGGGAGTCTCACTGTGACAATGAACCTCATGGTCCAACTATTACAGAATTCAATAGAATTGTAAAAATCTGTACAGTTTTTGATTTAGTTAGCTTTTGCTTTAGCTACTGTTTAATATATACATCGTAATAAAATGTTTTCTGGTGAAAAAGAGGTCAGCTGAATTTGGAATGAAGACTTTTAAGACTGATCTACAAAAATTCCATTGGGATAGGGTTAAATTTTAATATAAACTTTACCTAAACAAGTTATCTTGAGGATGAAATTCCCGAACTGGCGTAGAATCAAGCAAACTGTGTTCACCACGATTTAAAAAATATGTTTTAGCGTTTCTGTTTTCAAGAATGTTAAATTTGTCAAAAGTGCTATTGCAACTATATGTTACAAACCCACTAATCAAAAATAAACTGGCACAATATTGTATCATTTGATTTTATAAAAATGGACGATCTGTTTGAAAGGTGCACTAGTCCAGACTAAAACAGAGTAAAGAAGAGTTAAAGGCTGAGTTCAATTTAACTCTTTTCAGTTCAGCGAAACTTTAGCGGAAAGGCCGTAAAGAAAAAAGTTGGAAGATCCGAATATAGAGTTTTCTAATGCGCAAGCAGAATTTGAAAAGTTTACGAATTAAAACCATAAGAGGTTTGGAACTGTTTTTAATGCATGATACCTATTAAACTTAATGCCAAAACACAACTCTAAGTTCATCGAATTCTCAGTCCCATCGAAGGGCTCGTAAGGGCATTGTATTGACGGCAATGTATCGAATGCAATGCATTATCTGTTCGTGCTCGATAGTTTTTGATAATCTTTCCAAACTATTTAAACGGCCAATATGTCAAAGAAACAAACAAGTGCCCGTAGTTCCGATTTGCAACCGGTTATGGTTCCTCAAAACAATTGACTAAAATCATCACTTTCAGTGAACTGGACGGATTTATGAAAGTCCAAACCCATTTCTTTACGCATTATAATTAGGTAACGTTCTGAAGTTATGGTATCTATTAGCTGTGGAAAATCTGTTAAGCAATATTGTCACAGTAAACTTCAGCTTAAACTTGTTCTGCAAAAACCCGTGGATCTTTTACGATTTACCCAATCCACCACTCAAAAATTATAACACACTGATCTATCAGAAAATAATATAAATTAACTAATGGTTTTAACCTATTTGATTCAGAATGGATCAAATGGGTTTTTGTGTTTCAGGAGACCGCCTTTATTATGGATATGGCGGAGTGCTACTGCTTTGACTATTAACGTATATACTACTACCTCTGTTTCTGCCTTACGTTTTTACATTTCTTTCTGTCTGTCCATCATCATACTTATTTTGGATCAGCTCCATTATCTTACCTGCTGACATTTCGTATTGGGAGACGATTTCTTTGTGGCTCCATTTGCTTTGAGAACTTGTTTAGTGCTTTCTTTCTACTGTCAACTATGAGTCCTCCTGCCCAAGGTTCTACCCCCGGTCCTGGGGCTTGTCTGGTTTGTCAGAAGAAATTCGGGTCAATGGATTTTTATGTCCGGTGTCCGGGTTGTCGAGGCTATTTACATCATAAATGTGTGGGTCTGAATGACAACGTAGTTCGAAAAAGTGGTGATTCTGAATTTAACCCTACATCTTTCAGTATTTTTTGCTCAGCCTGTGCCGATGATTTTATCAGAACGAAGTCACGCCTCCTGGAGCTTGAAAAGCTATTTGCGGATCAGGCATCTAGGCAAACGGAAACAGAAAAGAAGCTTGCCGAAGCCGAGAAGAAGCTTGCCTCTGTAATTGCCCAGCTCAAGGAACCACCCAGCTCTAACTCTCCTTCACCTGGAGATTCCGTTCCTTCTGCTGCGGGGCGGAACTTTGCAGCTATCGAAGCCCGCATCTCTGAGCTTGAACGGTACCAGAAGAATATGCCTGATTTGATTGCAGCTACGGTGCAAGAACTATCTGAAGCTATCGCGAAGAAATTAGATTTAGTAATCATTGGTCTACCGGAACGTGGCGATGCACTGGAAACGGTGCGCATGTTTGCAAGTTGTTTAGATGTTGATCCGAATTCCTTTGACTGGGTATTCCGGGACGGCCCAGGTAGGACGGACGGTCGCCCCCGCATCTTGAAGGTCGGTTTCCGGAACCCTGGGGCCAGGGCAGCCTTTCTCCGCGGTTTCCGGCAACTGTCCCCGGCGGTGGGTGACAGCCGTCCTGCCTGGTGCCGCCCGGACCTCACCTTCGCTCAGCGTAAACTACGTGAGGAGCTCAAAGCACGCAGAGCTAATCATGAAAATGTTGTCATTAGTCGGGGAAGGATCATAAGTCGAACCCGCAACCCAAACTACTAACGTCTGGCTATCCAATTGACTTAAAGAAGTCTGAAGTCGGTAATACTACCTCTAACAAATACTCTGTCTTATATTTCAATTCTCAGTGCCTTACGAATAAGGTACAGGATCTTAAAATAGAAGTAACTGAGTTAAATCCGGATATAGTTTGTGTTGCGGAGACGTGGCTTTCCCCCGCTTATGACGATGCTTTTGTTTCTATACCTGGGTACTGTCTGTGGCGTTCTGATCGTAAGCATGGGATTCATGGGGGGTATTAATTTATGTCAAAGATACTTTAAATGTTAAGCTTATTAAGCAAGATTCCTATTCTCCCATCGAAATTCTATTTTTGGATATATATTTCAAGAACGCCAAATTGCGATTGGGTCTTATCTACCGGTCCATGCTTGCTCCATATAATGAAAATTTGCAATTATTTGAGGATTTAGAATATTTATGTTCAGTTTCGACAGATTGTATCGTATTTGGAGATTTCAATTTTCCTCAAATTGACTGGTACACCAAAACAGCAAATAATAATGATTTGGCTTCAGAATTTTTGCAATCAATTAGCTCATGTGGACTCACAAATATTGTTCACACACCTACTCGTGCAAATAATATTTTGGACCTGGTTCTCTGCAGCGATGTTTATCTTGGCAAGGCTGACATACTTGAACCTTTTTCGACTAGTGATCACTGTAAAATTAAGTTCAGTTTCGAAATCAATGAGACTCCAAATTATGGTACGCTTCTTTGGAAACGGAATTTTAAGGTTGCAAACTGGGCTGATATGGAAGATTTTCTGTATTCTATCGACTGGTTAGGACTTTTTCAAAGCGCAAATTTTGATGTCGAAAACTGTTGGGAAATTTTTGTCCATATTATTGAAATAGCAATTGATAAGTTTGTTCCTAAGGTTAAAATGTGTTATGCAAAAAAACCGTTGCCCCCTAAAATACGTGAAAAAATTTTCCGTAAACGTAAACTTTGGAAAAAGCATCGATCTCGCAAAAATGTCGTTAACTTTAATGCCTATAAACTATCAGCCAAGGATGTTCGAAGTTCAATTAGAGAACACGTACATCGATCTGAAGAAAACATTCTAG
Source organism: Trissonchulus latispiculum (assembly GCA_030248195.1). Classification (NCBI taxonomy): domain Eukaryota; kingdom Metazoa; phylum Nematoda; class Enoplea; order Enoplida; family Ironidae; genus Trissonchulus; species Trissonchulus latispiculum. Next base: position 15,036 of record JASAND010002332.1, read on the forward strand.
CTAGAAAAGATCCAAACGCTCTCTACTCATATGTTCGAAGCAAACGGATATCAAAAGGTTGTATACCCACCCTGCTAAATCAAACCTTTGAGGCTGTTACGGACTCAGAGAAGTCCGAAATTTTGAATGAACAGTTTGCAAGAGTTTTCACGGTTGATGATGGAAATCTCCCCGTGTTTCCACCGAGAACAGAAAATATTGTTCCTAATTTAATAATAACAAAAGATCTTGTCGCAAAATTTTTAAAAAAGGCGCCGCCCAAAATTTCCACCGGCCCTCATAACATTCCTCCCTTGCTACTTAAGAAAATGGCCTCAGTTTTGTCAGAACCCCTACAGTTTATTTTTCAAAATTCGTTGGATTCAGGGATAGTGCCCTCGCAATGGAAAGACGCAATAGTTGTCCCTGTCTTCAAGCGTAAAGGCTCACCGTCCTCCACTGAAAATTATCGTCCGATCAGTCTAACATCTGCATATTGCAAAATTCTTGAGCAGATAATCAAAGAGCATCTCATGTCCTTTTTAAACACTAACAGCTTGATAAGTCGGAGCCAACACGGTTTTCGTACCAAACATTCGACTCTTACGAATCTCTTAGCAACTTTAAATAAGTGGTTTAAAACTAAAAATAAAGGAGCATTGGAACACTGTGTGTATTTGGATTTTGCTAAAGCTTTTGACACTGTTAGCCATACCATACTTCTTCTAAAACTAAGAATGTATGGAATTACTGGCCCAATACTAAATTGGCTGAAATCGTTTCTAGTAGGTAGAGTGCAAAAGGTAAAAGTAAATCAGTCTGTTTCAACAAGTCGTACAGTTTTGAGCGGTGTACCTCAAGGAACTGTTCTTGGTCCCCTACTATTTCTGCTATATGTTAATGATATGCCAGAAATCATCGAAAATAGCCAAATCTCTTTGTATGCAGATGATGCCAAAATTTCGGTTGAAACTACTGATGTTGTTTCTGACGTTCTTCAGACTGATCTGAACCGAATCTGCGATTGGACTAATACTTGGCAGCTTACGCTGTCTTTTTCAAAGTGTCTGGTTTTTGTATTTGGTACTCTTGCAGATTCGAATCAGATCACATATACCATGAATACTGAACCACTTCAAGTTACTAGGCAAGTAAAAGATTTAGGCATAACTTTATCGAGCGATATGAAAATGTCAGCTCATTGTACAACGATTGCTCAAAAGGCCAACAAAATTGCAGCCTTGATACTAAAAACCTTCGAAACTAAAAATAAAGAATTTCTACTTCGTATGTTTACCACTTATGTCAGACCAATTCTCGAATATAATTCGCCTGTCTGGTCACCTAATTTTCTTAAGGATATTGATATAATTGAAAATGTACAAAGAAAATATACAAAACGAATACCTGGTATGTCTGCTTTGTCGTATAAACAGCGCTTGGAGAACTTAGGTCTCCAATCCCTAGAGCTGCGTCGCTTAATCACTGATCTGAAAATTGTCTACTGTATTTGTAACAATAAAATTGCTCTAAATTTCACCGATTTCTTTGCTCTGGCACCAGTCCATGGGTTACGGGGACACAGTTTCAAGCTTAGGCCTAATCTCTGTACCAGAGAATCAGTTAAAAGCTTCTTTTCGAATCGCATTATTGAACCATGGAATAGTTTGCTGATAACAGCAGTACACTCAACCAGTCCTGAAGCCTTTGTAAGGTCTCTGTCGATTTTAGATCTGTCGAGATTTCTTAGAGGTAGGGGTATAAAATAGCCAGACAAGTGGTTCCCCCCGCCTCATTTCTGAAGTTCGTCCCCCCCCCCCCACGTAATTCTATATCACAACGCCACACTGAGTACTTATATATATACTTATATTATTGATACTAACCACATATATTTTGTCTAACCCTTTCTTGCTCGTTTTGGCTATATTCATAAAGTATTCGTATATAAACAGATTGTATGCTGTGTTTCTTTACTTCAGAAATATAGGAGTTTGTTTGTTTGTTTGTTTGTTATAAACAAAAATATATTATCTATGACTAAATTTGGTATCCATATATTTTCTACCACGCTGAGTTCAGATATCACAAAACCGACTTTCGACTATTGTTTTGGTCCCGAAAATTGCCATATACAACTGTTCAGCAAAATGGTGGTCAAAACTTTGGGGTTCTTTTGTTCGGGTGTAAATTTTAAAAGGGTTGGTTTTAATTTTGTGGGGGGGGGGGGGGGGGGTGGTTCGGTTGTGGGGGGGCGGGGCGGGGGGGCGGGCGCGGCCGCGGGGGTGTTGGGGAAAGGGCGGTTGGTGGGTGTTGTGGGGGGGGGGGGTTGGGGGATGGGGGGGGAGCAATTGAATGTGGTGTTGGTAGCTTCATGAAATATGTTGGATAAAATTACCTGTTGTCTTAGAAGTGGGGAAAATCAGATTCAATGGACATTAGAAAACCGAGCTAGAGTCTCCCAGTGCGCAAAAATTTTAAGGATGCTTGGTGTTGTGCAATTTGTTCAAACGTACAAACGTTTAGATTAGTATCAAAAATCTAATATCTAGAATCTTACCGATTGTAGGAAAGTCAGGCCCGTACTTGAAGCCAATGCTCTGACTGGCAAATTCGCTATTTCCGCTGGGATTATGGCACAAAGAGGATAAAGAGCCAAAGCGGCAGCACCGGCGATTAAAAGCATAAAGCAACCAGCAATATCAATTAAATAATGACCGACATAGTAGGCAGTGATCAGACTTTTCAATTGCAACAGCAATTTATCTTACGTTAGTTAATTACAAAACTGGGAATAATTCACCCTAAATTCTAGTTGTAATGGGAAGGGAAAACGTTTATGGATAGTAGTACGCTTTGAAATAGTCAATGCTACTATTACTTGTTTTATTTGTACTAGTGCTAATAAAAGAGGTTTCATTCTTTATTCATCACGTTTGCTAAACCAGATATAACTAACTGGTTATCAGCAGAAGTTGATGATTCCAAATATACATAGCATTAATTTAATAATATAGCATAAGTTGATTATCTTTAGTTAAGGTGGGGGTTACTTTGTGCCTAAATCGAGTCTCAGATTTCGCCCATTTTCGCAAACGATATAAAATGTTCTCAAAAACAAGACAAAATATTAGAGGTAGAAATTAAACAGTCACAGGTTCAAAGTTGGCAAACTTGAAAATCCCTGGGATTTGTCCTTCAAGGTCATGTGGAGACAGAGCGGTATTTGGGTCGAGTAATATGGCCAACTAATACTGTTGGTAGGCTAATATTTCAGTGCTTAAATGACTCAGGGATAGCCAGCCAGTCGTTCGCATTGCAATCTTCAATAGTGAACTGAACCTTTTTCAGCTAACTGTGCTCTCAAACATAAACTTGCTCTAACCTGCAAATACTACTGGGTAAATGTCAAGACTCGATGAGCTTTAGTGAGCTGAAGTCCAAAGTAAAGCATTGCTTAGATTGAAGTAATGCACATAGCTCTTCTTAAACAGGAGGTTGGGAACCAACGTTTCTATCTTTCCTAATGAAGTACCCAAGTACGTAATCCACGATTTCGGCATGGAAGAATCATAATTGCGGGGTTGTTAGCCTTAGCATACCGATGATATATCATTGAAACTCCCTCTTTAATCCCAATCTCAAAGAGTTACTCCTTCAAATCCGCATATCCTGCAGCAGTTCAATCCCAGTAAATTTAAGACAGACATCCCATCCAAAGAAAGGAAGAGTAAGTAATGTGCATGATCCAAACCATAATGCTGAAGTCCAAATACGCGAAAGTTTTCAAAAATATCTGCCAGTAGAAAAACGTCCGTGAGTAAGTATAAATCGTAATACTCTGCCAGTGAATGTATATTGAAGTGTTTCAAACGTTAATCTTTAGTAACATGATGTAATGATGAAATAACTGCACATTTAAAGCACTGTTTATCGTTGTTGTAAATTCTTTCTGGCAATATGCTTAGCGCATTTGGATAAAGGAATAACCATAGAAGGAACGGTACCGGGTACAATGGATGTCCAAATAAATGATTTCCCTGAAAACTCAACTAGATACCTTATTCAAAAAGTTCTCAATATGGAGAAGACTCTCAATGAAGCATTCCCGAATTTCAGTAACTACGTAACTATAACTATAACTTAACGTAACGTAACGTAACATAACGAAACAGTAACTATAACAAACAGTGATTCATGCAACGCATTTTAGGGCCTATTATATATTGTTCCAAATTGCTGATTGTTAATTTACATAGGGAAATTTTTTATGCAACACGGCCCCAGTCTGTAGTTTATTTGCCAGAACCACTTTGGTGGCAATCTTCAGCATACAAAGTATGTGGTTAAGTCCCATAGCGCGAGTTATGTAGTATACATAATGAGGTGGTAATTCTTTTTGGTCACGTATTGTTGGTTGACGGCCAAATCAAGATGAATTTGACGAAACTTTCCAAAATAAGTTGTTTCAGCGTTCTAACACCCTCCGTACAATCCCGTTTCAAAATTTTGACGTTTCCGTTCAGGACAGTTTTTGCCAATTTCTGACAGTTAAAAAGAAACTGCATAGTTAGGAGTATATTTCATTTGAATCTTTGCCTTCTGAATCAACTTTCTAGTTTTTCAATCATGAGATATTCTAATTTTCTTTTTTGGATTCGAAAAGTTGTCGTTTTTGCAGAAATGAAATAATACATAATTTTTGAGCTACCGAAGCCGTAAAATGAAGCTAAAAGTGTCTATTTAAGGTGCTGGTATCGCTTTGTGTAAATTCGACCCTACAAGCTTCAAATCTTCATGAAAGTGGATGAAGCTTTCCAAATACATTATTTTCGTGCTCTTTAACATTCTGGGACCAGTCCCGGATTTTTAAGTGCAAAGATAAGAAAGTTTTGGTTTTCGCCCTTATTCTCTCAGTGCATAGTCGCTACACCGGACTGGTTGTTATGGCTAAAAAGAGGGCACCAAAATGAACATTTTTGCTTTTACAACTTTTGAGCTACCTCTGGTGGTTAAGGCAGTATAAGCCAAAAACGACTTTTGGGGTAAAAAAATGGCCCTTTTTGAAGAAATCACTTTTTCAAAATTACTGCCAAATCTTGCAGACAATTTTGGCTTATTTATATTCAATTGATAGACCGTCCAATTGCGCATTTTATCAATACCTATTCGCTGGAGCTCGTTGCTTTAAGCTGGAGAATTCGCTGAAAAACCATTTTGGCAAAATTGCGATTATTTGTTTTGAACATTGATTTCTCGAAAACTACACAATGGATTCGCGTGATTTTCGGCTGAATGAAAATTCGCCGTATTGCGGAGGGACATTTTTCTTGGTTTGAGCTAAAACAGCGCCAGTTGTGAGAAAACTGAATAGAAAGTTTGGAAATTTCGTGTCATCGCGCATTTGCCGGATTTTCTGGAGTACTGAGACTTGTTGAGCCAAATCCAAAACAATGTCCCTCGGCCCACATGTCCTTCATATCATGGCACAAGAGGAAATTTTGGCCGATTCTACAGATTTGAGAAATCGATGTTCAAATATTTGGTCTGTATTCAGCCTATCAGATGTCAGTATGCTAGAACATTTTTGCTAGTTTTTTGATAATTTTGCTAGTTTCGTAAGCTCATGTGAATGTACAGATTATAAGCTTTAAAACGATGTATAAAGCTCGCTCCAACTCCCAAAATTGCGAACGTTATAGCGTTTCGAAAAGTCACGACAAAATCACTGCACAAAAGGATACCAGCACCTTAAAGGTCTCACAGATGCAAATTATTGAATGCATGTTCATTATTCAGTTGCTACCATAAAAATGTAGTTTTTGCAAAAACACGACCGAATTTTTCGAGCGATCGTGTAGGATTTAGCGTCCAAGCTAGAGGGTTGCCACTTAGCGCACCTATTCTACACACAAATACCCAGAACCCATTTGTATTGCTCCAATTGCTGCTTTCCAGCTAAAGTGGTCGCTTGGGAAAGTTGACAAAAGCAGACAAAATCCAGGTTACGCATACTTTTTATCTCATTCCTCTATAACGAAGAGCGATTTCAAATAACTAAAAGAGGGTCAATAGCTATTTGATTACACAACCAAGGTCTCGAGAAAAATTTACTTCAACCTGCACAAATCGGAAAACCACATTCCTTCTAAAGCGCAGTAAAGATGTTTTGGAATACTAAAATTAGTTTTATTGCATTCATTAAAGAGAGACAAGATGACCCCTAAAAGGGGTAGGGTTCTGCATCAGAGCATGAAAGCATGCAAACTTGCTATCGGATTATCTACCTCTTTAAGAAAGAAGTTTTTACTTGTCCACCGAATACTTTACAAGGCTGGTAAAAGTGTTGCCAATTATTGACGCCATCAAATGAAACTTTCCAAAAGCTTTACTTTTTTATTAATATACTGAGCTACAACTCTTTAGATCATAAGAAGCAATTTTGGTTGGTCTTAAATTATGACAGCATAATGATTATGTAGATCAGATCATGTTTAGGGATTCACTCTTTGGATATGGTTAATACAATTTTGATGTCTTCAAGCGGAATCACCAGCTCAAATGATTACAGTAATATCTATTCCCATTGCTGGCTCCAATTGTAGAGTTTGTTCAGGCATTTGGCAGATAGATACATAAAACGACTTGCAATCTACCCAATGCACATCATTCATGCTTTTATGCCATCTGGTGCACCGTTGTTCCCAAGTGCAGGAGGGCGGCTGGTAACGCTGGTAGACATTAGCATCGTTTGCAAATGCAGTGCCGTCATGCCAGTTAGGTGTACAGTCGTTATCTATGTCGTTAAGTCCAGTCCATGTAAAGTATGGTCCTTTTCTGGGAAAGTGTCCACTATCAATAGCCGCAACTAGGTCGTGTAATTGTAGCTTTTCCTTCAATTCCAATAGGTAGGCGTCGGAGCTTATGTTTCGACAGCTTTCCACGGCATCCTTGTAATTCAGCTGCTTGTCTATCAGTTCCATAGGCGGGGTGGGACGCCAGACTGATCGGAGGCGGCGCTGACATGTTTCTTCAGTTGATGGAGCTGATTGTCGTCCATCGACATCGCACCTTCAACTAAGACATTAAGATAACTAGGACATATCCTGTGAGATGCATGAGTTTAAGCATTGAATTATTGAAAAACCACTCACACTGTATAAGGTGGGTTAATTAGTATTTTAAGCAAGCATGGGAGCTTAGACTATATACCAAATCCCGGAGCGACACGAGTGTTTATAATTTCTAATAATCTCCATCTGTGTATTCGTCGTGCTAATTTTAATTTCTTTTCGTGGAATTATTTTTCGAAAGGTCCCTGTCTGACATCAATCGGCCGCGCTAATTGCAGTATACATTTTCCGAACGATAGTATCATTGACGTGAGAAGATAGCTTTACTCTAGGGCTGATATAAGCCATAACTATTTATACTAGGAATTTCTGCAAGGTTACATTATCTAGTGAACGTGGGAAAGCGCACTGAAATTCTTAACATTTTTAACTATAACGCTGTTGTTTAGTTTGCGATATACTTGCATTTCGTACCACTTTCAAAACAATCGGTTTAAACCATTTAAATTTTGTACACCTTCATTTTTGCCATAGCGCATTAAGTTAGATCACCTGATCGTCTGACTAGATACTAATCAACAAATAAATTGTATACTAAACATAATTCATTGCAGAAAACATTATCGTATTGAAACATCAGTAGAATCAAGAGATCTATAATTGCTGGGACCCGGTTCACTGTTGTTGAAAAGTCTTTCTGTTTCATCATCTTCTTCTTCCTCCAGAAAGTCTGGATGAGTCTCCGGTAACCATTGCCATAAAATGACCAGACAAGCAATGGTACACAAAGACAGCATGAGAAATACATAATGAGCAACAACGTTGTAAAGAGGCCAAATGGCTAGCTTGGTCACGACGTCACCTGTAATTAACAACAAAAATCATAATGTAGAAAGGTAGATACCAAAAGTAGAAACTGAAAGGTAGAAATCAAAGATGAAAAATGCATAATAAATAAGAAATCAAATTGTAACTAAGGAAAGCAGAAGGTATACTTCATTAGAAATTAAAAGAAATTCAAATTTAAAACTTCTGAAAGCAGGAAGGGAGTTTCGAATGACTTCGTGGGTTGGGTTGGATGTTTAACACAATTTTCTAAATTAATTTTAACTTCAATTTTGAAAAAATTACTTTAGTTTAAGCTTATGTTATAAGACGTATCAAGAATATAGGTTCAAGGTATATTCCCTCTCAAAAGTTCCATGGAACAAGCGCCGGGATCGGAGCCTTCGTAATGACATGCATGTATCAGTTTGTACATATGCTTGTAATCTGTACTATTTAAGTCACAAAAATATGTATCATTTATACTGTAAATCACCAATTGCCAGGGAAGCCAGACCCGTACTCGAAGCCAAGGCTCTGACCGGCAAAGGCGCCATTTCGGCTGGGATTATGGTACAGAGAGGATAAAGAGCTAAAGCTGCAGCACCGGCGATCAGAAACATAAAGCAACCCGCTGCGTCAATCAAATAGTGACCGATATAGTCACCAACAATCGGCAGACTTTTCAATTCCAGCAGCAGGAATAGCATTAAGTTACACTGAAATGTTAATTACACAGCTGGCAACAATTTATACTAAATTTAAGTTGAATCAAGAGTAGTAATCATGGGACACTTCTAGTGATAGCAGTCTTTGAAATAGTCTATGATAACGTATAGTCTTAAGGATTTTATTAATTCTTTATTCTTTATTTGTTTTTCACTACTTCTTAGAGCTTACATATCCGTAGCTGATTGCCAGCGGAATTTCATGACTCCCAATAGACTTTGCATTAAGCACAAGCTGGATTAAGGAAATTTCATAGTATAAATAGTTTTATTTTAAACTTTTTAGATTTTAGTATTTAGGGCTAGCCAGATAGATTCTTAAAAATTCACTACAGTAAATAGTTTTTTCTTTTTGATTTTTTTTTTCGATTGACAAGTGATGTCCCAGTGATGGTAAGATTGGACATCTCTGAAACCAGATAGTTTAGTAAACTAGATCCTGACGAAACAAGTAGTTCAAACCCGGCCACTGAGTAAATTGTAAATATCAGCCCACCAAAACTTGACATCCCAGAAAAATTCCAACTTGTGAGTAGAATATACAGGAGCCCAAGGCTTGATATCCGGAGGCTCCCGGCAACAGGCCAAGCACTGTGCTAAGTAGTAAAGTGGAACTGTAAGCTGACATCAGCTCACTCGTTGTCATATTGCTGGCTTCTGTTGTGGCTGTAATAGTAGTAAGAAAAATGCCGGTTCTGCCGACAAATTGCGGGCAAAATTGCGGGCACGATTGCGGACACAATAACATGGGTTGCATCCTTGGTTGTATAGACTGTTTGCATTGTTGAATCATAAAGGATTAATAGATAGGTGACTTCTATGTTTAAACCTCTCGCTAAATATATTTTATAGTTCATCTCAATCAGATTATTGATCTCTATTGATTATCGATAATGAACTGACACTATTTTCGGCTTAGGATACATTATTTAGAATTTTATAACTCAAACACTTATAGAAAACTAGTTTTGCAATCAATCTGACGAAGTTTAATTCACTGGAAAAGATTTAGTATCTTTTAAGAAAGTTTCTGTAAGTTAAGTTCAAGGAATTGATTTACAGCCTAATAAACAGCAAATTTCCAATCCAATCTTAAATCTGTTTCTCGGTGACAACACTATTCGTAGACCTACTAGTCTTGCCCTGAGTTCACCTTATTTACGACTCAAATCCAGTCTTTCATTACAAGAGCAACCCTACATTCTATACAAGGTCTCTTTGTAATTTTGCAATCTCGCATATGTTATCAGCTAACTTCATATATCGAAACTTATTAGACTGCATGTAGTC
>JASAND010002334.1:0-10801 GCA_030248195.1 Trissonchulus latispiculum
CGCCAAAGGGGAGCTGAGACGAGGACATGCTGTGCATGTCAAGGCAAATCACTTTGAAATTTCGGCATATATACACATATATGTACGGGATATGTGTTCTTAAAAATGCGTCAGCATCTTTATTATTAATTTTATCTTTCGGATATATGAACGATGAATTCCAGTATAAAATGCCTTTTTGACTTATATATGTGCGTATATATATACACATATATAATATATATTTATATGATTCTGTATGTAAAAACTCCCGTGTTATATATCTTATATACAAACTTTTCTTATATAATTTTTCTTCGTAACAGTTTTTCTTTTTTTTACATTTTTTAAAAAAGTTAATAGGTGAAATTCTCCTTTAGCAAATTTAATTTCTCCTCTAAACTTACCTTTTGTTCTTATGAGTTGTCTCAGTAGGTATCTGTGCTTCCATTGGGGCCGCCAGCTAGTTGTATACATGTATATATACCAATTTAATTTTATATGATGAATGTTATTATGTTGAGTTTATAACTAGGGACATTAGAATGGAAGCATGATGCTAGAGGTGGGCCCCCAACGCCATACAGAAGGATATAAACATTTTTTTATATCAATGGATATGTGTGAGGGGGCGGTTTCACCCTGCCATTCATTCATTCATTCATATTGTATTTTTCATGATCCATCGGAGCATTTTTATTCTTGTATATATATATATATATATATATATATATATATATAGTCACTATTAAAGTACATCTACGGAGTGTGTTAAACATAGGAAACAATAGTTAACACTGTGTGTCTTTTCCTCTTCCTTTTTACTACGCACGCAAGAGACCACGTCGAATTATGCAAATTAGGTTGGCTGGAGTTACTCACTTTCGAAAGGCGAGTCATATGGCATTGGAGTTCCTGGTCGGAGACGGCCGGCAGGCTTCGAACGTTCCGCATAGAACCGTGCCACCTTCTCTCGATAGGAGGGAATATCACGGGCAAACAGGAGCTTATTGGACGGAGAATCCTAAAAATCAAAAGCGAAACTGATAATTAAAGGTCTGAAACATACTAACGTACCCCCATATTGAAAAACCAAGTCAAGGTTCAGAAAATACAGAATTTTCAAATCATTCGAGAAAATTTCGTCCACCGCGCTATACCACACAATTCTCGTCAATTTTACAAAAATGAAAAGAAAAATTATTATCCATCCAAACCAAGCCCCAACCCACCTTTCCCAGCTTAGCTTCAGCCATAGAGCAGGCATCCATGTAGGTTTGAGCGATAACGGAAAGGCACGAGTCTACGGTGGGGGTCTTCTCCACATCAAAAACAAAGTCTGGGTTCTTGATGATGTTCACCCAGAATCTCAGTGGCAAGCTGAAATCCAAAAACACAGACACAATTAGGGGAAAAATTAGGATCATATGCAGAATTTCCCCTCCTAAGTTCTCATGTGAAGAATTTCCCCCCTAGCAGTGAAAACACATTTTCAAGCAGAATGTTAATTGATTTTTGTAGTATTATTATTGCTGGTGTCACGAAATTAATGCCAATGTTTCTCGCCAGTGTAGTTTTGGAGTATGACTTTTAAATATTTAAAGTTTTGTTACAGTAATGAAGTTGTTTAAAAAATATTGATGCAACAGTTGAAGTTAATGAAACCAAGAGTATGAAACAGGCAAAAGCTCATGATTAGTTCGATGATATACCTGATCAGCTTAAACAGCTTAAGCTTTTTCCTTTTTTACGCAAAATCCTTTTGTAGTTTGTTTTGTACATACAATCAGTTTCACAAAATAAAACAGCGTAAATTTTAACTCAGTTCACCAAGACAAAACAGTTTAACGTCTAAGTTCTCATAGGAAGAATTTCCCCCCTTAGTGTTAGGAAGGGAAATTCTGCATATGATCCAAAGTATACAGAGGAAAAAAGCAGACACTCTCACAAGGCGGCTATTTAAATCAAATTTAGTCATAACCTTTAGCTACTGTTATCCACACTTACATCTACATAGGGACATAACAGAATTAGAAAAAACCCAATATATACTTCCCCCTACAAATTAAAACTCACAGAAAAAGAGAAATGAAAAAGGGAGGGGGGAGGTTCACCCTACCTGCTTATTTTTCCAAGAATACACCACGGCCGGATCAGGAATGTTGTGCTTACGAGCCTGACGTTCCAGGAAATCAAACAGATACTTAATTTCCAGCGGGAAATTGGACTTATTCACACTGAAGGCTACCGTAAAGAAATCGTCAATAAATTTCTGCACTGTGCCTTTGGTGGCCAGCAGGCGGGTCAGATAGATCTCGGGGATGGAACGGGCCATAGGGGGTGAGAGGGGCTGAGAGGGAGCTGCCGCCACTCACATCGACTTCGACTTCCATAGTAGTCCCCGCTAGCGTTACCACTGTCACAGTTGCCGAACCCCGTTCACAGCAGCCTCCATTACTACCGGGATGATCTTCGGGTTTGACCTGAAACAAGGAAAAAGAAACATAAATTGCAAAAATCATCAGCCTAATTTGCGTATTGCTTATTGCTGTTTAGAACTGGACGACCAAAACTGAGCAGAAGAAACTAGGCACAGTCTCAAACAAGTTGTTAAAAGATACTCCGAAGCACAGAAAAGTAATAATATGGGTGGACGGTGAGGTTGCAAAGTCAAGAGAGGACTAGTCTTAAAAATGTTTAATAGGGAAGGCAAGGTTTCAAAAATAGAAGAGATTAGTAAAGTATTATGCAAAAGAAATGAAAGTATCGTGGGTAAACCTCGAAATTTGTTTTTAAAATTTAAACTGAAATTCATTAAATTTGCAAAAAATACAAAAAATTTCTCTGACTCTCATTTTCCTGGTTTTTCGCGGTGTTTCACGATTTTCCCTGATATTCCCGGTTTTTCCCGGTCGCTTAAACCCTATATGCAGTAACAGCTACGAACCAGATGCCAGTATCGAATCCCGTGCTCCCAGATTGTCCGGGGAATGTGAGAGGAGGAGAGAGCTGGAGGACCCAATCGAGGCATACGTGTGCGTTGAGCAACCTAAAACTGCAAAACAAATAAACACATACACTACACTTTCTTACAGTGTTAGTAGTTTATCTACCTGCAGAGCAGAATTGTTAAAAAGCCATTGCAGTTTTAACAGTCCTCAACTAACTAAAAACTCACACTCACACAACGATGGCCGCAGATTAAAACAATAGTATATAGTAAATTAAAGCATACAATAAAGTATATAATTATATAGTATATTAAAGCAATAGTATATAGTAGGGTCTGAAATCAACTTTGGTTCCCTCATGTTGAACAGTTTTTCATTAAATTGTAAAACCCAAAAAAAAAAACTTTACAGAACGGGCTTTTCGGATGCCGCTCCCAGAGACTCACCACACCAATGTTATGCTTAACTTATGGCACAACAAACTAACAAAGGGCCTTTTCATGAATTGGATTTAAACGGAGTAACTTAAGTAAAAGTTAAGTCTCTTTATGAAAACGCTCTCAGATTAATAGGATTACAGTTATTTAATCCGTGACTTAAACGGACTATGTAGCTTAATCCGTTTAAATGCTTTAATCCATAATTTTATGACTGAATCTTTTTCCTAATCTGTTCAGGGTATTTTCTACAGGGGGGGGGGCGGGGCCCCCCCCCAAAATTGACCTTCCCCCCCCGAAAATGCTTGCCCCCCCGAAATCGCCCCCTCCCGGGATTTTTGCTTCCTCCCCCGGGATTGTTTGGAGGCCCAAATTTTTGCCAAAAATAGGCAAAGTTTCAAAAATTTTCCGGGTTCGCCGGAGCTTTTTTCGTAAAAGTAGCCATTTTAAGCTTAAATCCTGGCATTTTTGAGAACTTATTACGTTTCACCAATTAAAATACGCCAAAAAATACCATTTTTTGGCTCATTTTTGCAAAAAAAATCTCCCCCCCCCGAACATTTCTTCCCCCTCGGGCCCGGGGAGCCCCCCCGGGAAGCCCCCCCCCCGAAAAAAATCCCTAAAAAATACCCTGTATAATCCATTTAAATTAAACCGTTTAAGTTATTACGATCCGTTTATTCTGTCTATTTATGAAAAGGGCCAAAGAAATGCTCTAAAAAGCTTTTGTCCACAAAATTTGATCGGAAAGCCCTGAGCAGCAAAAATATCAAGTGCTTGCCAGAAGAAAGCAACAAAGTATGTAAAGGACAAGATTAGAAAAAGCTAATATGAGAAAGAAAAAACAGAAACAAGATAGAGAAGAAAAGAGAGTGTAAAGTATGCGTGTGCCCAAACTTACACTCACTATTGTAAGTGAAGGAGCAGGCCCTGTTTTTCAGGATAACGGCCACAACAGCCTTCTCCGGGACGGCATAGTGATGCAGGGTGTTCAGGCGGCGCCAACCGTCACGTGACTGGGGACTGGTACGATCGTCATCTTGCAGGATGAAATGACCGTCCACTGTACGCCATTCTGAAAATAAGAAAGCAACAGTAGAGAAAAATACATCAAGAAAAATAATTTAATGAAAAAATAGTGTAGCCCCGAATGCCTCTTTACAACACTCAAATGAGCATCCCAGTACACACGTCATGGCTGCGTATTAATTCCGTGTACTTACATGACAGGAGTATGGAAACTTTAGGAAACTGTTAATCAAAAAAAACTAACTGTTAGGATCTTTTTCAGGAAAGAAGGAAGCATAGCACACAAGTTGTGTGATTTACAGTTTTAAGACCACACTAGTGGTACGGATAAGCAGTTAGTTAGTTAGTTTTTTTCATTCTTTACCCATGAAATCCCAGAAAAGATGTCACTCAAAATTCATAATTATTGCGCAAGCGCTATTCTCCCCAGGCACAGCTCATATTGTAGCATTTAGAAGCTTGTCCTTTCTTCGTTGTATTTTTATTGGAACATGTTAAATAAGATTGCAATTTAATTATTTTGATTTTTATTTTGATTTTTATTTATGATTTTTTTCAGCTTCTCTATGTGATTCCACCCAATGAAACGGAGCCTGATGAAAAGATGACCTGTCGAGTACTGAGCTGTGACACTGTGAGCCAGGTTAAGTCCAAGATTTTGGACGTCCTCTATAGGAACACTCCCTTCTCTAGTCGACCTTCGGTTCATGATATTGATCTGGGTGAGGAATTAGTGCTGCTTTTTGCGCAATAATTATGAATTTTGAGTGACATCTTTTCTGGGATTTCATGGGTAAAGAATGAAAAAACTAACTAACTAACTGCTTATCCGTACCACAATTGTGGTCTTAAAACTGTAAATCACACAACTTGTGTCGCTATGCTTGCCTTCTTTCTAGAAAAAGATCCTAACAGTTAGTTTTTTGATTAACAGTTTCTAAGTTTCCGTACTCTGTCATGTAAGTACACGGAATTAATACGCAGCCATGACGTGTGTACTGGGATACTCATTTGTGTTGTAAAGAGGCATTCAGGGGGGGGGCTACACTATTTTTTCATTAAATTATTTTTCTTGATGTATTTTTCTCTACTGTTGCTTTCTTATTTTCAGAATGGCGTACAGTGGACGGTCATTTCATCCTGCAAGATGACGATCGTACCAGTCCCCAGTCACGTGACGGTTGGCGCCGCCTGAACACCCTGCATCACTATGCCGTCCCGGAGAAGGCTGTTGTGGCCGTTATCCTGAAAAACAGGGCCTGCTCCTTCACTTACAATAGTGAGTGTAAGTTTGGGCACACGCATACTTTACACTCTCTTTTCTTCTCTATCTTGTTTCTGTTTTTTCTTTCTCATATTAGCTTTTTCTAATCTTGTCCTTTACATACTTTGTTGCTTTCTTCTGGCAAGCACTTGATATTTTTGCTGCTCAGGGCTTTCCGATCAAATTTTGTGGACAAAAGCTTTTTAGAGCATTTCTTTGGCCCTTTTCATAAATAGACAGAATAAACGGATCGTAATAACTTAAACTGTTTAATTTAAATGGATTATATAGGGTATTTTTTAGGGATTTTTGTCTGGGGGGGGCGGGGGGGCGCCCCGGGCCCGAGGGGGAAGAAATTTTCGGGGGGGAGATTTTTTTTGCAAAAATGAGCCAAAAAATGGTATTTTTTGGCGTATTTTACATGGTGAAACGTAAAAAGTTCTCAAAAATGCCAGGATTTAAGCTTAAAATGGCTATTTTTACGAAAAAATCTCCGGCGAAGCCGGAAAATTTTTGAAAATTTGCCTATTTTTGGCAAAAATTTGGGCCTCCAAAAAATCCCGGGGGAGGAAGCAAAAATCCCGGGAGGGGGCGATTTCGGGGGGGCAGGCATTTTCGGGGGGGGAAGGTCAATTTTTTGGGGGGCCCCGCCCCCCCGCCCCTGTAGAAAATACCCTGAACAGATTAGGAAAAAGATGCAGTCATAAAATTATGGATTAAAGCATTTAAACGGATTAAGCTACATAGTCCGTTTAAGTCACGGATTAAATAACTGTAATCCTATTAATCTGAGAGCGTTTTCATAAAAAGACTTAACTTTTACTTAAGTTACTCCGTTTAAAATCCAATTCATGAAAAGGCCCTTTGTTAGTTTGTTGTGCCATAAGTTAAGCATAACATTGGTGTAGTGAGTCTCTGGGAGCGGCATCCGAAAAGCCCGTTCTGTAAAGTTTTTGGGTTTTACAATTTAATGAAAAACTGTTCAACATGAGGGAACCAAAGTTGATTTCAGACCCTACTATATACTATTGCTTTAATATACTATATAATTATATACTTTATTGTATGCTTTAATTTACTATATACTATTGTTTTAATCTGCGGCCATCGTTGTGTGAGTGTGAGTTTTTAGTTAGTTGAGGACTGTTAAAACTGCAATGGCTTTTACTAACAATTCTGCTCTGCAGGTAGATAAACTACTAACACTGTAAGAAAGTGTAGTGTATGTGTTTATTTGTTTTGCAGTTTTAGGTTGCTCAACGCACACGTATGCCTCGATTGGGTCCTCCAGCTCTCTCCTCCTCTCACATTCCCCGGACAATCTGGAGCACGGGATTCGATACTGGCATCTGGTTCGTAGCTGTTACTGCATATAGGGTTTATGCGACCGGGAAAAACCGGGAATATCAGGGAAAATCGTGAAACACCGCGAAAAACCGGGAAAATGAGAGTCAGAGAAATTTTTTGTATTTTTTGCAAATTTAATGAATTTCAGTTTAAATTTTAAAAACAAATTTCGAGGTTTACCCACGATACTTTCATTTCTTTTTGCATAATACTTTACTAGTCCTCTTCTATTTTTGAAACCTTGCCTTCCCTATTAAACATTTTTAAGACTAGTCCTCTCTTGACTTTGCAACCTCACCGTCCACCCATATTATTACTTTTCTGTGCTTCGGAGAAGCCTTTTAACAACTTGTTTGAGACTGTGCCTAGTTTCTTCTGCTCAGTTTTGGTCGTCCAGTTCTAAACAGCAATAAGCAATATGCAAATTAGGCTGATGATTTTTGCAATTTATGTTTCTTTTTCCTTGTTTCAGGTCAAACCCGAAGATCATCCCGGTAGTAATGGAGGCTGCTGTGAACGGGGTTCCGGCAACTGTGACAGTGGTAACGCTAGCGGGGACTACTATGGAAGTCGAAGTCGATGTGGTGGCGGCAGCTCCCCTCTCAGCCCCCTCTCACCCCCTATGGCCCGTTCCATCCCCGAGATCTATCTGACCCGCCTGCTGGCCACCAAAGGCACAGTGCAGAAATTTATTGACGATTTCTTTACGGTAGCCTTCAGTGTGAATAAGTCCAATTTCCCGCTGGAAATTAAGTATCTGTTTGATTTCCTGGAACGTCAGGCTCGTAAGCACAACATTCCTGATCCGGCCGTGGTGTATTCTTGGAAAAATAACAGGTAGGGTGAACCTCCCCCCCCTCCCTTTTTCATTTCTCTTTTTCTGTGAGTTTTAATTTGTAGGGGGAAGTATATATTGGGTTTTTTCTAATTCTGTTATGTCCCTATGTAGATGTAATTGTGGATAACAGTAGCTAAAGGTTATGACTAAATTTGATTTAAATAGCCGCCTTGTGAGAGTGTCTGCTTTTTTCCTCTGTATAATTTTTGGATCATATGCAGAATTTCCCCTCCTAACACTAAGAGGGGAAATTCTTCCTATGAGAACTTAGACATTAAACTGGTTTGTCTTGCTGAACTGAGTTAAAATTTACGCTGTTTTATTTTGTTAATGTGATTGTATGTATAAAACAAACTACAAAAGGATTTTGCGTAAAAAAGGAAAAAGCTTAAGCTGTTTAAGCTGATCAGGTATATCATCGAACTAATCATGAGCTTTTGCCTGTTTCATACTCTTGGTTTCATTAACTTTAACTGTTGCATCAATATTTTTTAAACAACTTAATTACTGACAAAACTTTAAATATTTAAAAGTCATACTCCAAAACTACACTGGCGAGAAACATTGGCATTAATTTCGTGACACCAGCAATAATAATACTACAAAAATCAATTAACATTCTGCTTGAAAATGTGTTTTCACTGCTAGGGGGGAAATTCTTCACATGAGAACTTAGGAGGGGAAATTCTGCATATGATCCTAATTTTTCCCCTAATTGTGTCTGTGTTTTTGGATTTCAGCTTGCCACTGAGATTCTGGGTGAACATCATCAAGAACCCAGACTTTGTTTTTGATGTGGAGAAGACCCCCACCGTAGACTCGTGCCTTTCCGTTATCGCTCAAACCTACATGGATGCCTGCTCTATGGCTGAAGCTAAGCTGGGAAAGGTGGGTTGGGGCTTGGTTTGGATGGATAATAATTTTTCTTTTCATTTTTGTAAAATTGACGAGAATTGTGTGGTATAGCGCGGTGGACGAAATTTTCTCGAATCATTTGAAAATTCTGTATTTTCTGAACCTTGACTTGGTTTTCAATATGGGGGGGTACGTTAGTTTGTTTCAGACCTTTATTTATCAGTTTCGCTTTTGATTTTTAGGATTCTCCGTCCAATAAGCTCCTGTTTGCCCGTGATATTCCCTCCTATCGAGAGAAGGTGGCACGGTTCTATGCGGACGTTCGAAGCCTGCCGGCCGTCTCCGACCAGGAACTCCAATGCCATATGACTCGCCTTTCGAAAGTGAGTAACTCCAGCCAACCTAATTTGCATAATTCGACGTGGTCTCTTGCGTGCGTAGTAAAAAGGAAGAGGAAAAGACACACAGTGTTAACTATTGTTTCCTATGTTTAACACACTCCGTGAATTGTACTTTAATAGTGACTATATATATATATATATATATATATATATATATATACAAGAATAAAAATGCTCCGATGGATCATGAAAAATGCAATATGAATGAATGAATGAATGGCAGGGTGAAACCGCCCCCCTCACACGCCTTCATTGATATAAAAAAAATGTTTATATCCTTCTGTATGGCGTTGAGGGGCCCACCTCTAGCATCCGTGCTTCCATTCTAATGTCCCTAGTTATAAACTCAACATAATAACATTCATCATATAAAATTAAATGGTATATATACGTATACAACTAGCTGGCGGCCCCAATGGAAGCACAGATACCTACTGAGACAACTCATAAGAACAAAAGGTAAGTTTAGAGGAGAAATTAAATTTGCTAAAGGAGAATTTCACCTATTAACCTTTTTTTAAAAAATGTAAAAAAAGAAAAGAAAAACTGTTACGAAGAAAAATTATATAAGAAAAGTTTGTATATAAGATATATAACACGGGGTTTTCACATACAGAATCATATAAATATATATTATATATGTGTATATATATACGCACATATATAAGTCAAAAAGGCATTTTATGTATATACTGGAATTCATCGTTCATATATCCGAAAGATAAAATTAATAATAAAGATGCTGACGCATTTTTAAGAACTTCATATCACGTACATATATGTGTATATATGCCGAAATTTCAAAGTGATTTGCCTTGACATGCACAGCATGTCCTCGTCTCAGCTCCCCTTTGGCGTGACATTCGGTTGTAAATGGACAGAGGACTAGGTTTTAAAACGTTAATATGGGAGGGGCAGGTTGTAAATGCCAGGAGGACTAGGTTAAAAGCGCACTAATATGGACCAGCTTCGCTGAACAACCCATATTCGCGAAAATTGCCCAGTTTCTATCGGCTGCTGCTTGCTGTTGCTTCGGCAGTTCTTCGGAAAATTGTACGATTTGTCAGCATGACCTGCAAGTGTAATGTAGTGGTTCTCATTATTATACAACTTAATATATAATACACGTACATGGTGTCAACTGCTTTTCGCATCAACTTAATACATACAAGATTCTGCGCTGACAGTGCAGAAGAAATATCTTGAACACCGTTCTACCAGAACTGCATTGTTTATTTGAAATCAGCTTTAATATTTCAAAATCGTCCCGCTCGCTTTGAAAGCTGAAGAATGTAGATCTTACTTAGTACGCATGTCATGTGGAGTGGAGCATGAGTGACCGCGAATATGGGTTGTTCAGCGAAGCTGGTCCATATTAGTGCGCTTTTAACCTAGTCCTCCTGGCATTTACAACCTGCCCCTCCCATATTAACGTTTTAAAACCTAGTCCTCTGTCCATTTACAACCGAATGTCACCCATATTGCATTTTTCATGCTCCATCGGAGCATTTTTATTCTTGTCCTATTTCATTTTTAAGGTTCTCAGTAAAAGCAAACACGTTAAGGCTGTGTGAAAGAAACTTTAAAAATTCCGCCAATCATTAATTGTCAACCGAAACTACAGAACAAAGAAGCTTGAAAAGTTCCAATTTCTTCCTTTTCTTTTTTGACAGAAATCCAACATCCACTATATACCCATG
>JASAND010002335.1:0-77071 GCA_030248195.1 Trissonchulus latispiculum
TACGTGCTATTTATATGAAGGTCAAATATCGACAAATTATATTCTGACATACGCCAATATGAGCCTTTGAGCATGCAGTTCTATGACAAAAGTTGCTCAGCTCGCTTAGGGCTTTCATTTGATACCAAATTTGACCACTTTTGAAAAATTTTATTTCAAGAGCACACTGTGACGCCAATATGAGCCTCGTTGTAGGACAGGCTCATATGTTAAGCGGTTGCAACTTGTTTTCCTTAATTTACAACCTCAACGCCACTCATATGCATTTTACAGGCTAGTTTCCGTTTTTGTACAACCTGCCTGAGAGTACTCATATGTATTTTACATGCGACGAAGGAGCATTTTTGGTTCTTGTACATTTATACAATAGACACAACAAATTTGTACGTCGTTGTGGAATAAGACTGAGGTCAAGTTAGAACCACACAACAAACAACTTATGTTGTAACTGCTGTATCTGTGATAATTGTTCAATAATTTGTCTTATTGTATTCATGTGTACCTGCTTCCATTGATTATCGTGGTCATTTATACTGTATTACTTTTTAATTTGCCTTGAATTTGCTTTAAAGCACAATTTGAAAGCTAGGCTTGTGCTTATGTAATATTTTTAGTTTTTTGTATATTTATTTACATGTGTTCAAAGCGTGTGTACATACGTAATTCACATTGTTCAAGTTGTGTTCAAACGTTATGTGCTTTTATCGTTACCTAGATGATAGAGATTGTCATTTTGCTTTTTGTACGTTCATTTTCATGGCTGGCTGAGCATAGGTAAGAGTTCCGCCTTTTGAAAGTTACAAGTTTGTTTGTAGTTGAAAACTTTTTAACTCTCTTGAAAACCATATTTTGTTTTTACACTAAACAAATCCTAGCAGCAGTACTTTGACTGCCTTTTTGCCAGTAACTACTGGAATTGGCATGGAATTTTTGTATCGTTGCCAATGCATTCATAGTCATAGAATTGTTGTATATTAAACTTCCACGTATATAATGATGTATTTATCATTTTTGTGTGTATTTGCCTTATTTGGGCATTGGGCCCTATCAGATTTATTCTGTTTGTGTTATAAAAGTCAAAGCTGTGCGGATGTCAAGTATATGCGGATTGAGCGGAAACTATTCGATGTTGGCTAGTTTCGAAAAAGGACAAAAGATTACGGAATGGATCGATTATTACGGAATGCTGTTGTTGAATGCGCGTTTGTGATTCGCAATGTTGTAGTATTTTGTAAACTTTGTATTTAGTGAAAGTTAAAAATAAATTTTTATCCTTGCGTCTGAGATGCTTTGAAACGTTTTTTTAGCCGTGCTACTTTTGTTAGCAGTAAATAAATAATGTTATTCAAAATCTGAACAGTCTTTTTTTCAGTAGGTCATTTTAATTTTAGTTTCAGTGTAAATCGGTGTTCCAAAAATAATTGGTAGTGTCGGTTTAATCTTGAGTGTTAGTCGTCTGTTTTGACAAACCGGCCTCCTTTTTGCGGTTGCAGACATAATTCGAGGTGGTACACCTGGTGCCTACCCTATCAATAACCCACAACGATTAACAAGCTGTTTGGGTTTAGTGCGAACCCTGGTACTATCATGAAACTCTGGTTTACAAGGGGTTAAGGCCAAACGTTAACCCTCCTTTCCTTGGAGGGGTAAAAGTCCTTAACCCGTGCTAGCGTGACAGGTTTTGAACTTTGGAAACAGTTCCTTTTAGGTGGCAGGATACGGCTGAAACCGGATAAACCCCGTTTTGTCCGCTTCACGCAGTTTATGCGTGAAAATGGGTTAACCTCGTTTAAACCCGGGTTAGCGTAACCCATCCCCAAAAAGTGTTTGATTGGACTGGCTTAACCCAACCTTGAAATTTAGGGGGGGGCTACTTGGGTCAAAAATTCGACCCTCACCGATTTGGCTCAGATTGTGCCCATTGATACTCCCTATGGCCCTACACAATCCATTGAAATTTGGAATGATTTCGTCCAGGAATAAAAAGTTACAGCCTTTCAAAATTTCCAATTCCTATTGAAAATGGCCTAAATTTTTCACTTCTGACAACGATAACTTACTCAACCCAAAACCGTTTAAAACGTTCTATAGCTTATTTTGTAGCTAAATGCAATATCTAAAACTTGTCGAATAGCTTTTTTTCTAA
Organism: Trissonchulus latispiculum; assembly: GCA_030248195.1. Classification (NCBI taxonomy): domain Eukaryota; kingdom Metazoa; phylum Nematoda; class Enoplea; order Enoplida; family Ironidae; genus Trissonchulus; species Trissonchulus latispiculum. Next base: position 2,147 of record JASAND010002335.1, read on the forward strand.
ATTCGGTTTCTAACTTTCAGTAATTGTTTCCGTGAGACAACCCCAAAAATAAGTCTTGTGTTTAGACACAAAGTTGACATTTTTTAGAAATTTTGCAAACTTTACAAATATGCACAATATCTATATCAATCGATAGCTTTTTCATTTCTAAAAAACTTTACTTCTTGGCACAAACGTCCATTTTGCAGCTATTTAAAGTTAACGGTCAAAACCCGTATGTTCGTGATTTTTTAAATTCTGTGTTTGTGGGGTTGTCTCACAAAAAGGTTTGCTACAAACATTAAAAACCGAATTTTGAAGAAAGCTCTTCGACAAGCTTTAGATATTATATTTAACTCCAAATTGAGTTATAAAACGTTTCAAACTGTTTTGGTTTGAGTAAGTTAATTATAATACATAGGCAATGGGATCGAGGATTGCCGATTAACCGGCATTCAAGCCCCACCCCTTTGTATATCTAGATAGGTAGCATTCATTCAACCGCTCACGGAACATAGCAATATATCGAAGAAGTTATCGTTGTCAGAAACGAAAAATATGAAGTTCCGATTTTAGGCCATTTTCAATAGGAATTGGAAATTTTGAATGACTAACTTTTTTATTCCTGGACGAAATTATCCCAAATTTCAATGGATTGTGTAGGGCCCTATGGACTATCAATGAGCACAATTTGAGCCAAACCGGTGAGGGTAGAATTTTCGACCCAAGTAGGCCGCCCCCTTAAGGTGCTGGTATCCTTTTGTGCAGTGCTTTTGTTGTGATTTTTCGAAACGATATAACTTTCGCAATTTCGGGAGTTGGAAAGAGCTTTATACATCGTTTTAAAGCTTATAATCTGTACATTAACATGAGCTTACGAAACTAGCAAAATTGGCAAAAAATAACAAAAAACTTCTGACATGCTGACATCTGACAGACTGAATATAGACCAAAAATTTTTGAACATCGATTTCTCTAAACTGTAGAATCGGCCAAAATTTTTTCTTGTGCCAGGATACGAAGGACATGTGGGCCGAGGGACATTTTTTTTGGATTTGGCTCAACAAGTCTCAGTACTCCAGAAAATCCGGCAAATGCGCGATGACACGAAATTTCGCAACTTTCTATTCAGTTTTCTCACAACTGGAGAAGTTTTAGCTCAAACCAAGAAAAATTTCCCTCCGCAATAGGGCGAATTTTCTTTCAGCCAAAAATCACGCGAATCCATTGGGCAGTTTTTGAGAAATCAATGTTCAAACCAAAATAATCGCAATTTTGCCAAAATGGTTTTTCGGCGAATTTCCTAGCATAAAGTAACGAACTCCAGCGAATAGGTATTGATAAAATGGGCAATTGGACGGTGTATCGATTGAGTATAAATAAGCCGAAATTGTCTGTAAAATATGGCTGTAATTTTGAAAAAACTGATTTCGTCAAAAATGGCCATTTTTTGACCCCAAAAATCGTTTTTGGCTTATACTGCCTTAACCACTAGAGGTAGCTCAAAAGTTGTAAAAGCAAAAATGTTCATTTTGGTGCCCTCTTTCCAGCCATAACAACCAATCCGGTGTAGCGACTATGTACTGAGAGAATAAGGGCTAAAACCAAAACTTTCTTAACTTTACACTTAAAAATCCGGGACTGGTCCCAGAATGTTAAAGAGCACGAAAATAATGTATTAGGAAAGTCTCAGGTACTTTCATAAAGAATTGAAGCTTGTAGGGTCGAATTTACACAAAGCGATACCAGCACCTTAAGGTGCTGGTTTCCTTTCGGGTATTTTTGACTCATACCGCTTTAATCCTTTACGCAAATGGCTAAAACTTACGAAATAACCTATTTCCGTGCTCTTTAACATTTTGGGACCAGTCCCGGATTTTTAGGCCAAAAGATAAGAAAGCTTTGGTTTTTGGCCTTAGGCTCCCAGTAGGTAGACACGACACGGGATTGGTTGCTATGGCTGGAAAGAGGACACGAAAATGAAAATTTTTGCTTTTACAACCTTTGAGCTATCTCCATTGGTTAAGGCAGTATAAGCAAAAAACTGTTTTTAGGGTCGAAAAATGGCCATTTTCGAGGAAATCAGTTTTTTCAAAATAACTGCCACATGGTATAGGATAAAGTTGGCTTATTTATACTCAATCGATGCGGCGTCTAAATGCCCATTTTATGAATGCCTATTAGCCGGACTTTATTCCTTTAAGCTAGAGATTTAGCCGAAAAACCATTTTGGCAAAACTGCGATTATTTAGTTTCGAACATCGATTTCTCAAAAACTACTCGACGGATTCCGGAGATTTTCGGCAGAATTAAATTTCGCACTTCTGCGGAGGGACGCTTTTCTTGGTTTGGGCTAAAACATCTCCAGTCGCGAGAAAATTGAATACAAAGTTGCGAAATTTCGTGTTACCGTGCATTTCGCCGATTTTTTCGAGCGTTAAGACCTGCTGAGCCAAATCCAAAAAAACGTCCCTCGGCCCATATGTCCTTTATATAGTGGCACAAAAGGAACTTTTGGCCGATTCTTCAGTTTTGAGAAATCGATGTTCAAAGATTTTTGGCCTATACTCATCCTGTTTGTTGTCATAATTTCAAAAAATTTCTGCTATTTTTTGCTAATTTTGCCAGTTTCGTAAGCCCATGTGAATGTTCAGATAATAAGCTTTAAAACGATGTATAAAGCTCTTTGCAACTCCAAAAATTGCGAAAGTTATAGCGTTTCAAAAAATCACCACAAAAGCACTGCACAAAAGGATACCAGCACCTTAAGGGGGGGGTCTACTTTAGGGTCATTTTTTCGACCATCTCCGATTTTTCTCATTTTCACGTATTTTACTGTCCAAGTGGGATATTTTAACGAGTTTATAAAATTTAAGTTAGATTTCTTACGGTTGTTGAGAAAATTCACCTCAAAGTAGAGGTATGCATGTGTTAAACATAGGAAATCGAAAAAGTGTCGATTATAAATCTGCGCCAAAAAAAATCTCGAAACCGGTGTAAGATACCGGGTAATATTTGGTATCGATTTAAACCTCTAAACAGATACTGTGTCACTGTGGAATTAGAATTTTGAATTAGGCCTTTAAAAATTTTTAATGAATTTTTGAAGTTAGCGAACAGCCTAAAATCGCTAAAATTTGTCGTTTTTGGTGACCAAAAATGGGGGTCACTAAGTTTGACTGCATATTATAAAAAATAGAAATCCTAACTAAAAATTCTAATTCCACAGTGACACAGTATATGTATAAAGCTTTCGAACGATACCCAATGTTACTTCGAATCTTTTGCCAGTGTCGAGATTTTTTGGCGCAGAAATTAGTTTTTTCTGCAAAATTGCGAAAATTGCTGTTTTTTCGAAAGATAGGCATTTTACGGCCAAGCTATATTGCGAAATTGCATTTTTTACATTTCAACATATTTATACATGCCTTAGAATCAATTTGTTGTATGAATTATGCCGAAAGCTGTGTCCAGTACTTCTCAGTGCGCCAATGGGAAACCTCAGACCCCGAAATTAACAAAACAACGATTTTTCAAAATTTCCAAAATATGGAATATTATATATCAATCGAAAGCTCTCAGTGCAGGGATGAATTCTTCTCATAGAACTATGGCTCGGAAATGCTTCCATTTTAAGTTAACCGCTCTTGAATATTTCATTACATCCGGGGGAACAGGGGCCTTGTTTCTTCGGAAAATCATTGAAGGAAGCTTCTGATCATGCTTATCTGGCTTGAATCTGTTCGAAAATGTTTTTATTAATTGTTTTTAAATGTGCATAACAAAATAAGCTGAATATATGAAGTTGATTTGCGCAAACTTGCTTCAGTTGTCTGCAGCACCCTCATTTTCGCTGATATTCAAATTGTACTCAATGAATGGCTCATAACTTACGGACAACTGAACGAAACAACTCAAAATTTAAACTTGAAATGTACGACATATATTGCTAGATTATGTGTGAAAAAAGCAAAATCCGTAGTCTAAAAATTTTTCACGTTGGACCCCCCCTTAAGTCCGAAATGGGGTCTAACCCTCGTTAGGCTAACCCGATTTTGTTAGGACCGGCCCCTCGGGGCCAGTGTTATCAAGGTCTAAACCCGGGTGAAGTCGCTAACATGGATTAATGAGGTCTATTTTGGGCCGATGTTCTACCACCTCAGATTTTGCTCATTTTTCCATTTTATATATATTATAAATAAGATCTGTTTGAAGGATGATTTGTTGGAAGCAGAATTTTAATGTAGGCCTTCGGAGTCAGCAACGTCGATGAAATATTCTGAAAACTGTAAGGCCTAACTAAAAATTCTGCTTCCTACAAATCACTTAGACTTAAAATAGGAAGTCAGTCTAAATCACTACGGGGTCAGCTTTTTCAGTTCAAAATTCACAAGTTCACAATTTTTTCACCTTACATTAAATGTTGGAAAAATAGTTTCTTGGTTGAGTTTAAACTTCATTACTTCTAAAAAGGAAATATTTCATTGAGCCGTTTAGATATTTAAATTTTAAATTACGAAGATAAAGTGACATGGCCTGAAAAGCAAAATAATGAAACAACCGTTCGATTGAAGTTAATTAAAACTTGATGCATCAATTCAAGATCAGATTGTCTCCGATTCTTTTGGAAGTATACCTAACCAAGCCAGTTTACAGCAGTGTCTTTGTGTGTAGAATATTAGAAAACAGGCCGACTTCTGCAATAATTTTCCTAAATATCTGAATCATTGCATTGTTTCCACATCCAAAGAACTTGTGCGACAACAGTGAGTAGAAAACTAAAAATAGTAAAATTCAACTATGGTTGGACTCTGGCTATCGCGGTGCCAGTCTTACGTCTTGACCGCTACACTAGCCAAACTATTATTCAGGTATCCTAATTGAATCCAGGATTCGCGAATTACCCAATAAGAATAGGCTGACTGAGATTAGCTTGAGACCTGGTTTCATTTTTGAGTGTCGAGGAGGAGTTGGTCGCTAGCCGATGGAAAACCTGGCAATAACTTGGAGATTAGATCTCTTGTTTTTTAGGTTAACCCACACATTGGAAATCTTTTACTAATGATAACACGGATTTTTTGTTTTTTTACTGTGTTTTCACACACTTTTTCTTAGAAAAACGCACTGAAAAGCACATGTCCGAATTTGAAAAACCCTGGATGACAAGGATAGACCAGTGTTTGCTAGATTTTATTTCTAAAATTGATTTGTGTAGGCCTATATATACATTTCAGATTTTGAATTTTATTGACAAACAGCTATCTTCGTGAGCAATGGGGTTCGGCGATACAAGTGATGATGAAATGCCGGATCGCCGGTCCAGGGATAAGTTTATGGTGGAAAGGGTGGAGTACAACGATCGTCAACAGAAGCGCAATTTTGGAGGCGGGGATAACAGGTAGGATTTAAGTATACCTATTGAATTTATGCGTAATTTTATGCATAATGATGAAGAACTGTGTTTAGCTGCTTGGTTTCGTGTAGTGCAGGGTATTTTTAGGGATTTAGGGGGAAAGGGGGGGTTGAGAAATTTTCGGAGGGGGAGATTGCTTTGCAAAAATAAGCTAAAAATTGGTATTTTGGCACATTTTGCACGTAGAAACGCGAAAGGTTCTTAGTTTCGGTGGAGGTCAATTTCGGAAAGGGGGTCTCGCCCCGGTAAAAAATACTGTTGTAGTGTATATATGTGTTCCGTTCATCCAAGTTGCATCTAAGTTGTAGTCCAGGATTTGCTCTGTACCAGTGGGATTTAGATCTTGGGTAATACTTGGAGGATATTTTCATACTGGACTGTAATGAAAACAACAATTCTGTTTGTGGAGGCAGTTTTAATAGAAGCATTATAATTATTTAATAGAAAATACCAACATTTAAACAGGGTATTTTTAGGGTTTTTCCGTGGCGGGGGGGGGGGCTTCCCGTGGGGGCCCGGGCCCGGGGGGGATTTTTTGCAAAAATGAGCTAAAAATTGGTATATTTTGGCGTATTTTACACGTAGAGAGGCAAAACGTTCTCAAAAATGCCAGGATTTAAGCTACCAATAGTCATTTTTACGAAAAAATGTCCGACGAAGCCGGAAAATTTTTGAAAATCTGCCTATTTTTGGCAAAAAATTGAGCCCCTAAAAATCCCGGGGGGGGGGGGGCGATTTCGGGGGGGAGGTAAATTTCGGAGGGCGCAAAAATAACCTGATTTAAAATATGCCCAGTGGTGGTTTTGTGTCAATTTTGGTCTCTTAGTCGTTTTTCTTCTGTATTTCTCATCTTTTTTAGACGGGGAGCGTATGGTCAGCAGGACAACTTTAATCGAGGTCCTGGTGGTGGTGGCGGCGGTGGCGGTAATTATCGTCGCTACAATTCCGACATGAGCCCCCTGCGTAAACGTATGCGCGGGGACGGGTGAGATTTTGCTCCTTGTGTTTGTGTTGTGTTTACAGTTGTCATCAGTACATTAATCAGTGAGCTTGTTGCAGTTTTTTTCAAATCCGGATCTAACTTAGGGTAATGGTGCGTGTGTGCTCTATTGTGTTCTTGTTTGGCTGATATTGGTGCTTCTTTTGCTTTTTAGAGACGATTTTGATCGCCAGGATACTCCTCGTCAAAAGTTAGTTCTATTTTTACGACGCCATGTAAAATAAAACGTTTCTGCACATGTTTCTGAATTCTTTAGATTGTTGCGTTTTATGACGTCTAGTCTACACTGTAGAGTGTACTAACTGCTCTTCTACATGGCTTTTTCCTGGGGCAAACTTTTTGGGCCTATGTGATCAGCGGCTATACCCAGATAAAGGGGGTGTCTCCTAGTTCGAGTACCGGGTTTTATGGTCACCGATTTCCCTTATTTTCAGCTATAATATTCGTAACCATACATTGCTGGGGGGGGGGTTTCACCCCCCAGACCTTGAGCTCCCCCCCCGAGGGGTCCCTCACCCCCCCAGAATCCGGATTTTTGGGCAACTCACCCCCCCCCCAGAATTTCCCCTCCTGCACATGTCTGTTCGTAACCACGTATGACTCCAAAAGTACACGTTTTTTGAGTTCAGCGTCTACTCAGTTAAGAGACGTTGCTGTTCAAATTTCTACAATTTAAGAGCGTAGTAGAATCAAGCCATTTTAGCTGAAGTTTACACTTAAGATTGCTAAAGATCTTAAAAGGACTGAAATTCTGTCCAAGCTTGAAACAGGTTTTGAACTTTTTCACAAAATCCTATTTTTTCAGGGTACTTTTGTGTTCTGGGGAGAAGTCTCCTCTCCCTGTGGGACAACGACAATCGATTGCACTGTTTATAAAATTTGTTTTTTTCTGTTTCTAGTTTTCGTGACCCTGACGGTGGGACTTCTAGCGGGGGCGGAGGCGGCGGAGGAGCTCTGGCCGCCCCGACTATGATGACCTTTAAGCAGTTTCTGGCCACTCAGGACGATTCCATCACTGACGAAGATGCCATACAGAAATACCAGGAGTATAAGCTGGAATTCAGGCGACAACAGTTGCATTCATTTTTTGTGGCACACAAGGAGGAGGAATGGTAGGCGTTAGTTTTTTAGATTTTTTAGAATTTTAATTACTGTTTTGTTTGAATGTTGTCTATGTCTTTCTTTTATTCTTATTTCAGGCCAGCTTCTATTTTATTTTCAGGATTTAGTGTGCCAATGAAGATATATAGTTGTGCATAGTCTGCATGCTTAGTATGTAGCATTGTTAATTTTTTCACTATGCAAATGTGTGCAAGATACGTAGTGCTAATGATACACGAGGTGATTGGGTCCCGTTCCTTCCATTTTGTATTTACCGTGATCTAAGGCAAGGGTATTAAATATTTGCTGAGGCACTAAAGCGAGGGCCAGTCTTCCTAATGGTGAGCTATGTTGTATTTTCAAACTCAAACATTGATACAGGTTTGATACAGGTATAACGTCTGAAAACCCACTGCTCAAAAGGTACCACCACCTTAAGAGGGCGCTTCCATTACCGGGAACGGCTCTCCTACGTTCTAAAATTTGGCTCAAATGCATAACTAACCTAAAGCAAGGCCACTGTTTTGAGTATTCTATAAATGTTCAAAAATTTTGGAAATTAATATTTCAAGGTGATTTACGTTTTACAAAAAATGATAAAGTGCCCGTGCGTACCTGAATAAAAAACGTACATGCAAAATTTTGCGAAATTGAGAAAGTTTGGTCGAAGCGTTTATGGGAAAGGTAATTCGTATTATATTATGCCTTTAATAAGTTGCATGGTATATTTCATAAAATAATAAACAGATCCAACACAAGCATCATGAAAACACTGTGGATTTCATTTTCGAACGATTAGTTTTTACTTTGCCCACACGCCATGGGAATGGTCAATGTAAATTTGCCATATACGTATTCAACCGCCTGTAACTTTTGATAGAAACAATGTATATACAGAAGCGATATGCAAATCGTTATAAAGCTCTTTTTATGCTCTTTCACGTAGTGCAAGCAAAATTTAGAATTTTAAACTAGAATGGTAACTATATATACTATCACTTGGTCTCAGCTACCAACATTTTGCCTGGATATGGTCTACGGGCAATTAAAACTTCACATAAAATTTCTTTAAAATTCGACAATCCGTCGGAATCTTATATGATATCCTTATAATGACAGTTTTTCCTAAAACCAGGGTATTTTTTACAGGGGGGGGCGCCCCCCCAAAATCGCCCCCTCCCGAGATTTTTGCTTCCCCCCGGATTTTTTGAGGTTCCAAATGTTTGCCAAAAATGGCCAAATTTTCAAAAAGTTTCCGGCTTCGCCGGATATTTTTTCGTAAAAATAGATATTTTTAGCTTAAGTCCAGGCATTTTGGAGAACTTTTAGCGTTTTACCTTGCAAAATATGCCGACAACTATCATTTTTTGGCTCTTGGGCAAAAAATCTCCCCTCCCCCCGGGAAAAAACCCCTAAAAAATACCCTGCCTAAAATAAATGATGGATTTGAATTGGCGGTCTATGCTGTAGGAACTTACCGATACAGAACAAAAGCCAAATTCAGTTTGAGCAAAGATCGTGATAATATCACCCCACACGGATAGGATATGCAATGTTGAGGTGTATTCTGTTGGCTAGAAACTTTGGAGCAGACATGTTTTCTGAGCTAAAGGTTATACATTCGGTGGATCAGCTAGATCTCGAAATTCTCGTGTGAGTGGCCATGCTGAGTAAAAATGATCAAGTTTCCACTTATTGATTGTGTCTGTTAACATCCTTTCAGAGTCGCCTGGTTTGTTGTATCAGTTTGGGCACAAGCAAACGAATGACTGAAATTGAGACTGAGAGATGAGAGAGAGAGAGCAAGATAGAAACAGACCTATTTTCATTGTTGATATCAAAAGTTTGTAGAAACTGCATCTCACAATTTTGCCTTTGTCCAGGGGCGTACTATGCCGCGGACACACATTAAATGCTTACAACCTAACCTTTTTGCCATGGCTCCCTACTGGAAATTTGGTCGTGGTCTGAAATAAGGGGTTTTCTTGGTCGCGGAAGGTTGACAAGGCTGCACAGCAACCAGAGACGCTTTATGTCGCGGTTGTTCTACCCAATACGTTGGATCTTAAGTTTCTATACATATATAGCTTTTATCTTTACCACTATTTGCATATTATATGTATCAATATACGTATATATTTAATCCTTAACACACTGTGTGTATACCGGCTGCGTAAAGTTTTCTGGTACCGGTGAGTACGTATAGTCCACTAACCTTTTTCTACTGACCAGAGACGTATTATGTCGCGGTCATTTCGGTATTTGCGACGCCGCGGTTCTTTTATCCGTCTGCGGCAATCAGTGGTTTATGTAACGGTAAGTGTGTACATAAACATTGGATGGTTTTTGGGGAAAGGTTTTTTAGTCAAATAATTTTGAATGATTTTTCAAGACAAAATTGTTTTCTTAATTCTGATAAATGTACTGTATTGCAAAATGTTTTTCTCGTTCCATCCGTTTTTCAGTTCCATCCGATCCTTTATATCAGGGTATTTTTAGGGATTTTTTTCGGGGGGGGCTTCCCGGGCCCCCCCCCCCCCCCCGGGCCTGGGGGGGGGGAAGAATTTTTTGCAAAAATGAGCCAAAAATGGTATTTTTTGGCGTATTTTGCATGGCGAAACGCAAAAAGTTCTCAAAAATGCCAGGATTTAAGCTAAAAATAGTTATGTTTACGAAAAAATGTCCGGCGAAGCCGGAAAATTTTTGAAAATTAGCCTATTTTTGGCAAAAATTTGGGCCTCCAAAAAATCCCGGGGGGGAAGCAAAAATCCCGGGAGGGGGCGATTTCGGGGGGGGAAGGTCAATTTCGGTTTGGGGCCCGCCCCCCCCCTGTAAAAAATACCCTGTATATTATATACGTATGTCGATGCAACCGTCTAAGCTGTTCTTCGCAACACGCAACTCCTTTCTTTTTCTGTATTTACCTTATTTTTTGATCATACGAACGATAATCTCTTTTCTGAGTCTGATTTTGTTGGTTTGTGGTCCATCTCTCCCTAATTTTTGTAATTTCCTACGATATGTTTGTTTTGAGTTTCTTCACGAATATATTAAGCTAATTCGGACGAACGAGCTGTTTATTCAAGGATTTTGCGTGATGCCGTGCCCCTGCGAAAAGATCCTGAGATTTTAGCCCTTTCAGCCCCTCCCCCCCCCCATCCGTGATGGGAAATTTCTTCGGGACTTTTCGGAGATTTGCTGATATTTAGCCATAATGCTAACATTATCCTCAGCCTGGCGTAACTGGATGATTGCTGGTTCCGCAAAACTCATTTTCATTCGAATTTGCACATGGTTTTTTTATTTTCCTGTTGCCTCTTGTTGTACTATGTATATACTTTTTATCCTGTTTAAAATCTAAGTGCACGTATTAGCTGAATTTAAGCTACAAGTTCATTATATAAGTCGTCTTGTTTGGGACAGTTCTACGGCAAAACAAAACGTAAAATGTTCAGTTAAGCAAGTTGTCTCTGTTTCCGGCCTATACTTTCGATCGCGGTGTATTGTTTTCCGGTCAGCTTGACCTCAACATTCTGTTGTACATTTTAATAACTTCTGAGATCTCTAGGTGAAGCGACTACGCCAGTAGTCAACTTAAGTTCGGCCCTGTTCGGTTTCGCGGTTTTTTCCTTTTTTTGGAGCAATTTCGAGCAAAAATGTGTGAGCGAAGACGGGTTCATAATATGAATTGTTAAATACGAATCTGATACCACTCGCCAATTCCAAAAAAGGTTAGAGGTTCTTTTTCGCTATCTCAGTCATAGGCTCCTGTCTGCGTCTATGTGGCATTTTTTAAATCTTCAGTCTTTGGAAACTAATCTTGTCTTTGATTCTGTATTTTAGGTTTCGCCTCAAATATCATCCAGAGGATAGTGTTAAACGTCGTGAGGAAATCCAGTCTGCCATTCGACGGCGCCTCTCCGTCTTCCAGACGCTGGACGAAAGGGGGTGGGTCGGTCGGGCCAAGCTGGAGGAGGATAACATGCGAAATGTTATTCTGTTGCTGGATGGTGGTAGGTGGAACTAACTAGCAACTGGCATTTTTTAGTGGGGCTGGGGAGGGGTGGTTGCCTAAAAGTGTAAAAAATGTAAGGTTTAGACTTTAAGGTTTAGTTTTCAGATATTTTTCGTCAATTTTTAGCTTATTAATGAGTGTGTAAGGTTATTTTAAGCTTTAATTTTCGGTAAACATTTTGGTACATTTATGCCTTAGTCTTGCCACAACCCCCACTTCTGGGAAGCCCAGTTGTTCAAAGTGTGTCTTCCAAGTAGCTGTAGTTTACCAGCCGACTTTAGAGCATTTGAATAATGCCCATTCCGAAGTTATATAGTACAATGATTTAAATGTCACTGCTCTGGACAACTATGCCTTTTGAATGGAACAGAATAAAACAGTAGACAGCGATATGTACCAGCAACTCAATCACTGCTGGGGTATCGGTTTTGACCTGCCTGTTGACTTACAGGTTTGAACCGGCCTATTTTATCGGGAACATTCATCAAGCTGTTTTTGTCACATTTAAAAAAATACGTACAACTTAAGCATAATTATTTTTGACTATTTATTTCAGTCGTGATATTGTTGGAAGGAGGAGAGGATGAGGATTTGACCATCCTGGAAACGATGGACTATGATGCCACCGATGAGCCAATGGAAGACCGTAGAAGGTAGATCTAAGTGTGTGTTGTAATTCGGCTTGTGGCGGGGGCCGGTTGATGCTTTGAGATAAGTTGCAACCCAATTATGGAAACCCTAAAATTGAAAGCGAGGTCCTTTGGTATAGAGAGCATAGGGCAGCCCTTTATGGGCATTCCTGTCGGTGTTGCGTCCAAAAATTTCTTTATTTTTATTATAATTTTACAAAATCGCACTGCTTTACAGTTGCTTAATGTTGCTGCGTCTTAGGAGCCCATGCCTTAGCAAAAGTTCGATGTTACCTCCTGCCAATTGAACCGGCCTAAGTTTCGATGTTCTATGCTTTTCTAAATGAACATAAGAATTTTCTATTGTTCCAACAGAAACCAGTTAACTTCACAGCAGAGGTATTGTGAATTGCAAGTCACATATCGTATGCAAGATTGTATCGTATCGTTGCAATTTTTGTAATTGTTTATTTCTGTTTTCAGTTTCAGTGTTGGAAGTGACCGAAAGGAATTGCAGGAGCCGAGAAAGGTATATGTACGTAGATTGCATGTAAGAATATTAGTAATGACCTATATTGGCCGTTCCTGCAGACTGCAGATGCACACTTGCAGATTGAGGTGTGCAGTACAAACCCTACTAACTCTACAAACAGTTTCTATGCTCACATCTTGGTACGCGCATGATCACCTTGTGACTGTGTGACTGTCTTATTTGTTACTGCGTACCATGCTTGTGGATTTCATCTTTCAGCCTGGGCAGCCCACAGTTGTTCTATTCATTTTCGGTTAAGCTTTTCTTGGAAGATATTGTTGTGACAAATCTAAAACCTGACTTTTTCATGCTGAATTGTTTTTGTTTCAGTCATTTTCCACAGACGATGAGACGCCAGTCGCAGCAGCGTCAGCGGCAGTCAAAAAGGAGGCGGCGAATTCGGAAGAAAAGGATGAAAAATCGGCCTCTGAGGAAAAGGCGGGCTCGGATGCGGAATCTGGGGAAAAGAATGAAAAATCGAAAGAAAACGGAGAAGAAGATGACTCGGATAAGGAAGAAGAAGAAGACAGGGAAAGTGTGGATCAGAAAAGCGAATCTGCAGCCAACCAGTCTGCCGCCTCCAAACAGCGGGGCGAGGATGGAACCTGCAGTGTTAGTGAATAACAGTCGTCTGCTGAAACTATGATAATATTATCCTATACTTTGCGTCTTTGTGCATTTATAACGGAAATTTAGAGGCTATATGTGGTGGGGAAATTGCCATTGGGGAAATATTGTGGAAATTTATAGCAGAATTTCACTGCAAATTGTACTACCGCAGGTAGCCGTCAGCAAAAAATCTATAATGTGAAACCATCAAAGGTTGACGCTACGCTGCCAGTTTTCTGGAAAAACTTATGTTTGTCTTAATCTTTGGCTGAGTTCAGTTTAACATGTACTGTTTATTTGTTTATAGGATAGCGATTCTGATTCCGATTCAGCAAAATCTGGTATGTTGACATTAGCTTAGTTTAAGTGGTTTGATTGATTCAATCAGTTTCATGATTTTTTGAGTTGTAAATGCTGAATTGAATTGTTCTGTTTTCGAATTAAATTGTTTTAGGAAGCAAAGGTGACAAGAAGGAGAGAGATCGACCCTTGGAAAGTGGAGAAGTGCAACAGGAACGCAGAAGTACGCCCTCCAAAGGTATTGCCCGTTTATTTCAGCATTTACTGATTTATTATTTTTGTTATTTAAGTTGCTGGTTTCCTTTCGGGTATTTTTTACTCACGCGACTTAATCCTTTACGTAAATAGTTAAAACATGCTAAATAACCTATTTCCGTACTCTTTAACATTCTGGGACCAGTCCCGGATTTTTAGGCCAAAAGATAAGAAAGTTTTGGTTTTTGGCCTTAGGCTTCCAATAGGTAGACCAGACACGGGATTGGTGGAAAGAGGACACAAAAATGAACATTTTTGCTTTTACAACCTTTCAGCTATCTCCTGTGGTTAAGTCAGTATAAGCAAAAGACCATTTTGAGGGTCAAAATATGGCCATTTTCGAGGAAATCAGTTTTTCAAAATTACTGCCAAGCCTTGCGAACAATTTTGCTCCATTTATACTCAATCGATATAGCGTCTAAATGCACATTTTATAAATGCCTATCAGCCGGACTTTATTGCTTTCAGCTAGAGATTTGGCCAGAAAACCATTTTGGCTAAACTGCGGTTATTTTGTTTTGAACATCGATTTCTCAAAACCTACTCGACAGATTCCGGAGATTTTCGGCAAAATGGAAATTCGTACTATTGCGGAGGGACGTTTTTCTTGGTTTTGGCTAAAGCTTTCACAGTTTCGAGAAAACTTAGTGCACAGTTTAAAAATTTAGTGCTTCCCTGCATTTTGCGAATTTTCTCGACCGTTGAGTGATACTGAGCAAAACCTCAAAAACGTCCCTCGCCCCATATGTCCTCTCTATGATAGCGCAAAAAGAAATTTTGTCTGGTTCCGCAGTTTTGAAAAATGAATGTTCAAAAAGTTTTCGTCTATATTTAGCCGTTATGACAGAAAATGTTTGCTAATTTTTTTAATAATTTTGCTAGTTTCGTAAGCTCATATGAATGTCCTGATTATAAGCTTTAAAACGATGTATAATGCTCTTTCCAACTCCCAAAATTGCGAAAGTTACAGCGTTTTAAAAAATCACCACACCACCTTAAGAAGAACGTAAGCCACAAGGCTTCTCTTCATACTATAGCGCAACGGTGTTCCGCCCGCAATACGTGAATATTCCCCCGTTTGGGGGATCGCCAAAAGGAGGCCCCCGTATGGGAGGGAGGTCGCCAACAGTCAATCAGATTGCAGAAACCCCCCTCCGTATGGGGTGGGTATGTATATATTAGCAAGGGATTACGGTAGTTTCAGCTTACTCCAAAAGGGGTCTCTGTGTGGGAGGGGTGGCTAAACGTGGTTCCCGTGCGGTGTTGGGTCGCCATCAGCCCATCAGAATGAGCCAAACATAGCCTGCTTGGGTGACCCTACCGCCAAACGGGGACCCCTTTTGGCGACCCTCAAAACGGTACCGCTTGTAGCGACCTCTCTCCAAATGAGGCTCACTTTGGGCTCCCCTCCCCCAACAAACGGGGGAACATTCTCGTATTGTGGTCGGAGCACCGTTACGCAATGCAAAGAAGAGTAGCCCTCCAGTGGTTACTGATAACACAGGGAATTAATCATGGACTCTTGTTCAAACCTTGAAATTCAAAATCAGTCCTCATTGTGCTATGGACTGCACCTGTTATGCGAGTGTACGAGCCCTGTATATAAGTAGTGTTCAGCAGAATTTTAATTTATTACCATTTGGTGCATTAAAATATTTTAGTGCCCGAAAGAAGATCTACATTGTTGCATAAGACTGCCTCCATTTTTCTGCGAAATATTGCTCCAGCCATTACAAAGCAAGAAATTGAATCGGTTAGTGTATTAATTATTTGTTTAACATCGTTGGGTATTTTGAATTATTTTCAACGAAATTATTGGAATTTATTTATATACATTGCATTACTGTATATCTTATTACTCCGTTTTTTACTTATTTAAAGTTTAAGTTTAAGTGGGTTTTATGCACGTAAGCTTTTTCGTTATGTTGTTAAGATGTGTCAACGTTTCCCTGGCTACATGCGCGTCGCCCTGGCGGAGCCGATGGCAGAGCGCCGATTCTTTCGACGAGGATGGGCCACCTTCAAACGAGATGTGAACATTCGTGATATCTGTTGGAGTATGAACAATATCAGAGTAAGAGACTGAATATATATCGTGACGGTTTTCTGGAAACTCTTAGGTAGCAAAGCAAGCTGCATGTTATTTAGCGTTTTGATAAAATTCTTCAATTATTATGCATGGTATGATTGCCCAATGGTTAAGGTGTTTGACTAAGGATCCAATAGTCGAGGTTCGAATCTCTTGAAAGGTTACCTGTAGCGTGAAAGCCTTCATGGGCCGCCCCCTTCCGCTGATGCAGTCGTCATGCAAGGTGCCAGTTCTGGTTCTGTTCTGTGTATCTGGGAATGAGCGCCGGTATTGACATCCCCTGTCCTTGAAGCAGGAATGGAGATATTATTCTCCAATGGTCACCTTTACCTTTACCATATTGGGCTTAGTTATTTTTGCCGCAAAGCTTTGTTTCAGCTTCGTGACTGTGAACTGGGCGCCATCGTAAATCGGGATTTGACTCGGAAAGTTCGCGTTGTGAATGGGATCACGAATCACAAACAGGTGGCTCAGAATGATCTGAGAATGGCCGCCAAACTCATCCAGATCTATGACGCCAAGCAGCAGCTGTGGACTGTGCCGGATGCGCCGAAGGAAGAGGCAAATCCTATGGTATCTGCTTATTACGTCTGCTCCTGTTTTACTTACAGGCTTCATTCCTTTTTATAGAAATTGTTGAACCTTCCCCTTACTACTTACCATACGATCAGTTCAAGATGTACCGTGAGAGAGACCATGATATACCCGTCTTGCCTTTTCATACGTACACGTCAGATTCACTTGATTAAAGCTGCATTCATAGTCGCGAACGCATAGACGCTCGTCAACGCCTCAGATTGTATGCTGTTTTAGCCGTTCAAAATTAGTTGTAACGAATTCATGCTTACGAACGCATGCAGACGCTTACATACGCGCGTCTGCTTGCGTCAGGAACTATGAATGCACCTTAATGATTAATGCTTGAAGAACAAATAGAAGAAATTGGACGAATTTGTTGTTGGTTAATTTCTTTGCTTTGTAAAAGTATTGTGATTTATGATTTGGTATTTTTAGGAATTTGGATTCAATTCTCACAACCCGTTATTGAAGAATATCACGGACTGGCTGATCGAGGAAGCCTCCGCGGAGGAGGAGGAATTGCTGGGACAGGATCCTTCCGGACTCAATATCGATGGGAGTGGAGAGCCGAAGACCGTTTTTGAACGAGATAGTGAACTGTTGAAGGTGACCTATTTTCTGTGAAGTTTTGTGTGTTTAATAATTTTCGTTGTGAAAATACTAATGTTTTTGGTTACTCATTTGGCATATCCTGCCTACCTTTGAACTAATTTCACAGCTTCACAGCAGTAATTAGCCTGTTGTTGTTGAATCGAAAAAGCTACAGCCGATACGTTTGATTGGGTTACCTTACTCTTTACATAAAGACGACATTAGTTCCTAGAGAAACATTTATGGCTAAAGGTATTTTTGTTTGTAGGTTTTCTAATTCCTTGTATCCTTCGTGCCTATTATCCTTTAATTAATGCCTTGTATCCTTCGTGGATCCGCCTGCTGGCCGCGTTTACCTCATTTTCTTGATGCTTGTAGGTTTTTGATAGATTGGCACTGTATCTTCGTGTCGTTCATTCGGTGGACTACTACAACCATGGGGAGTATCCCAACGAGGACGAGATGCCCAATCGCTGTGGTCTGGTCCACGTTCGTGGTCCGCCGCCTCCACCCGGCGAGTCGGGCCTCGTCACATTTTCCACCAACTTCGGTAGGTACACTGTTTTAGTTTGTGGTTGTTCTGGTCACAATATCGTTAGATGTTGTGTCTTCTGAAAGCAGATATTGGCTAGAGTCTAACTTCGTATGTAAGTAATTTACTGTCTAAATTATTGCTAAATTTATAGAGTTACTTTGTGCCGTTATTTTAGTTTAAATGAATGTAGCATGATAGGTATTATGTAGTTAGTGTGCGGTATAGTCAGTCTCGGGAAAAGCAACCCCCCATCCCCCAAATAAAGGTAAAAATGGTGCACCCTAGGTATCCGCATACTGAAAGTATGAGACCCCTGGGGCCTGGGCTAAATAGAAAGTTTTCGGTATGTCTTCAAAGTTGACCTCTCAAAACCACTGCCAAACGCTAAGGGTAATATCGGAATTTCCAAGCTTCTGTTGCTAGCATGGAGAGACTCCTGGCCCCAATACTTTGCATGTGGCTTTGTATTGACTCCAAGTATTAACAGTTTAACATTTAACGTGCTAAATTATATGAAGAATATGTGAGCACCGTTCTTTGATCTGACAAGAGGGTGCACTGCCTTGGGCTCCGTTATATTTTTGATATATGTTTTACTTTTTTTGCAGTGAATGAATTTATGAGCGGTTTTGAGAAAAAGCTGGAGCCTCTGCTGAAATCCAAAGAAAAATTGGGCGATGAAGATGCTGAGAAACTTGGAAAGAAAGATGCAGAAAAATATCCTTTTCTCGTTTTTTCTGTTAAAATATTTTTAATAAGGCTAAGGTTTGCTGTGGAGAATATTATACAGTCCAGAGTTTTATATCTCCAACTTAGAGTGCTTTTGCTTCATACTGCCCTTCTCATCCCTTTATTTATTTTGAGGAAAATTGAATAGAAACCGAAAAAACGGTGTCAGCTTGGAAATGAATCACGTCTGCGTAGTAATTATTGGAAGCAATATTTAGTCTGTAATAAAGAATAGAAATTTTAATTTAAGTACTGGCTTGATTGGTTTCATTCTGTTGCTTTTTTGATGATTTTCCCTAACCTGGGTTTATTGGTGTACGGAAGTGGAAGCGTTTATCAATGCCAACTGTCAGGAATTGGCCAAAGACAAATGGCTCTGTCCTCTCAGTGGAAAGAAATTCAAGGGACCGGAGTTTGTCCGAAAACATATCTTCAATAAACATTCTGAGAAAGTGGATGAAGTTAGACAGGAGGTGAATATGTTTAGGTTATCTTGTTACGTAAGATCTTGGCTTAGAGCAACATTTTAGTGGTTGACAATATTTAATTTGGTGTTTAAATTAGTTCATATTTTCCAAATTAAATTAACGTACTTACAGCATAGCTACCATTGTTTTAGAGCTCGTATCCTGGATGGAATAGACTGTTAATAACCATCTTTTTGGGTTTCTTAGGAAAATTCAGTGTCAAGAGGGTACTAGGTTGGGGACATAAAAGTGCCAGCACTGGAAACACACAGGCGCGGAAGCGCTCCAAAAATGTCCTGTCGTTAAATTATTTCTTTTCAAAATGTTTTGTTCTCTTTAATACAATAATCCTAATTTATCATGCATTATTATTATTATAAATTATGATTTTTTTCCATTTTTATTTCACGTACCTAAATTAATCCTAAATTATTAGTAGTATGTTCAACCAATTTTCAAAAAATTTTCCCAGTACCTGACATATGTGACTAACACTAACCATTTTATGATAGTTATGATTAAATTCTATGATTGCTGTTTTGACGACTTCGGTCGTAATATAAGACCGGGGAGTGCTTCGGTACTCCCTTTGACGACTTCGGTCGTAAGATAAGACCCGTTCTTTCTAACTTTCTTGCATTGTTAGATTGAACACGTTTTTTCTAACTTTCTTGCATCGTTAGATTAAACACCATTTTTAAGAAGGAATTAAAATTATTACTCCGATATCAGTATGAATTTACTGTTGTTTTATTCGATATCAGTATTTTAAACATTGGAAATCTTGCTTTATTTACATTTTTACAATTTTATTTACTATCAAAAATTGTGACTTTCTATTAATATACTAAACGAAATTAATACATTTATCTTACTGGGTAATGACAGTAGCTGGTACATCCGACATAATCCTGTTTGACTACGGATCAACTTTGTCCATGGATTCAGTGTAAGGGGATACATACACATCTTCTCTTCAATCACAATGGCAGGTCTTCAAACAGATAATGGCTCCGGGGCCTCTGTAGCGGGGGAGCAGGATATAAGGCCCACTGGCGGAACGACGGACTCGGACTCGGCTACCCATATAACCCAATTGTCGGATGTACCTACAATTCCTGTTAAATGCGGAGTTTATAATTGTAAACTTTGTGATTTTTTCATTGAAGAAGCTAATATAAACGGAATTTATAATAACAAAATTTATAAAGTTTTGGATAGCAACTCTAACTGCGAGCTAAATTGTTCTGCAACCAATGTAATTTATTTGCTACGCTGTAAAACTTGTGGTGTAGGATATGTCGGAGAGACCAGTCAAAAATTAAGAATACCTATAGGTCAACATAGACGTTCAACAAAAACTTCATCAAATTTTGGTTGCAGATATATTCTACAACATTTTAAAAATTCTCGTTGTAAAGAATTTTCGGTTCAAATTATTGAACGTTTACCCCAAAATTGTGATGAAAAAGTTAATAAGCTAAATCGATTAACCCGAGAAGCCTTTTGGATAAAAGAACTTAAAACAAAATATCCATACGGGTTAAACGATATTCTAAAGGGTGAAAATTTCGACAATGCGGTATATTATAATTTTAATACTAGGAGTAAGTCTGGTAATAAACGAAGTAAAAACCGCAAAGTTAAAACTAGAACCTTGTCAAACTTCGATGAAACAAAATTTATTAGTGAGATTCATCAACTGGATCTTCATCAACTGGATCTATCTAATCCTATATTACTGCGCAAATTAATTTTTAGAAAAATTCTAAGTTTAAGCAAATCTTCCGCAAAAAAGCTGTGGCTACACATGCTTAATCGAAACTATGTACAAATTGACGAAATTATTAAAGATCTATTAAGATTTAAATTAACTCCTCGGGGAGTTCATATTTCAAAAAATAAATTCAAACCTAAATGTTATGTCCACTATGCTAACAAAGGGTTCGATGAAATTAATTTTAATAAAATCTTTCATAATCCCAAAGTCAAAAATTCCTGGCCTTTCTCAGCGGAAGATAAACACAAATTTCCAAATATTATTTTTTCTTACGATAAACCTTTTTCTGCTAACGTCTTCAATTATAAAAGTTTCTGTAACTATGTTAATCTTAATGACTGCAACGATTCATGTGATTGTTTATCTACTTATTCGGAATATGTTGATAGTAACTATGGACATGTAGTTACTGGTAATTTAAATATAGTTAAAGATGAACAGTTAAAATGGCTTCTTAATAAAGGAACTAAATACAGAATTCCTAAAGAAGCAGATTTTAACGAATTGGTAAATAATACTCGAGCAGCGTTATTTACCTACATTAATAAATTGGATAAAAATAATAAAGAATTTTACTATGACTGGGTATCAAATTATATTGCTGTACTTTCCGACGAAATTGCTAAAATTAATTATTTTATGAATCAAACTGGCAATGCTTTATCAGACTATTCTGTCAATGAGTTAAATAACTTGAAAAAACATTTTGTAATCACCAGAATAGATAAAGCACCTCAAAATTATGCCTTTATTTGTAAAGCTTTGTATAAATCAATGCTGCGGAGGGAAATGGGATTAGATCCTGGATTTCCCTCCGAAACTTATGAACTGTGTAATAATTCAAAATCTAATATTTTAGATACTATTTTTAATGAATCAAAATGTATGGGTTACCCAGTTAATCCATGTGATAAGCAATTACCTTTTATACAACTTTTACCAAAGTTCCATAAAAGTCCTGTTAAATTTCGAGCTATAATATCAAGCAAACATGCGGCTACTAAAGCAATATCCGAAAAAATCGGATATGTTTTTAAATTATTTCTCCGCTTGTTAAAAAGTTATTCAAAAACTATTAGCAGATGTAATGGCGGATGCAATCCGTATTTGATTATTGATAATAGTAGTGAAATCATTAATACTTTAAATAAACTTTCGGAGGAAAATGCCGCATATTCTGTATATACTTTTTATTTCACTCAATTATATACTAAGTTAAACCATAATAGCATCATGGAAGCTGTAAATAATATCGCAAATATTGCATTTGGTCAAATAAACAGACGACTAAAATTTGGGTATAAACGGGCATACTTTACTAATACCGGTTCAACTGAAAATAGCGTGGAACTATCAAAATTTTGCCATATAGTTAAATGGCTGATTTCTAATTCCTATTTTACTATCGGCGATATGGTGTTCCGTCAAAAAATCGGTATTCCCATGGGTACAAGTTGTGGCCCGTTTATGGCTAATTTGGTACTATTATGGTATGAACTAAAGTATATAAAGTCTAAAAGTAATAAAAAAGATTTTGGTATATTACAAAATCTGAAATATGTTTTCAGGTACATTGATGACATTACTGTCATCAATGATAAAGGAGTATTTTTAAAAATTTTTAAAGATATCTATCCATCTGACTTAGAGTTAAATTTGGTAAATTCTAGTCCTATCGCAGCTGATGTATTAGACATAGAAATTAAGGTGTCTAATAAAAAATTTGTTACTTCACTTTATGACAAACGTAAATCATTTCCTTTCACTGCAATTTGTTTACCGGATATTACTAGTAATTTCTCACGTAAAAGTTGTTATAACGTATTTTCAAACGAAATCGTGAGAATTTCTAATATTTGCAGCAATAATACAAATTTTAGTAACTGTTGCTCTACTTTGATTAAAAACTTAATAGAAAAGGGTTATTCCAACAGAGCACTCAAAAAATCATTTTCATGTAGTTTTGTCAAAGAACGGTTCAATCAAAGTTTAAATTGCACCAGCCCAGGGACTTGGATAGATATCAAATCAAAAATACTCTAGAACTGTTTAAGTAAAATCATTCATTCCTTCTTTTCTTTTTCTTATATGTTGTTTCTGTACAAATGTTTTATGTGTTAACGTCACGCCTTGAGGCGACCAGCGGCGAAACCTCCTTTTGTGCTTATTTATATCTTTTATATTTTTAATAAAATACATAAAACACCTAGTTCCATACAGCTCCACTGATGAGCCGCCTGTATCGTGAACTCTGGTCTGGTAGAGGTCGCATGCACTACTAATATAGGTTGTGTAATGTTATTTTTGACACTGCAACGAAACCATTCTAACCAGATAATACCCGGTACGTTACTCTATTAAGTTTACTATATATAGCTGAATTTTTAACGAAAATTAGCATTAAATTAGTAAACAATCGCTGCTTTTAAGTTTTAAATGGGCTGATAAGCACATAAATTAACTAAAAATTCGGAAAATTTTTTAAATTTGACCTTGAATCGAAAACTTTAGTTTTCGACAGCGAAGACACTGACATCGTCAGTGGATTTCCTTCGACTCGAGGCACAGGCAATTCTCCGGCCAGCGGTGGGGAGTAACAGTTTGCTGGATTTTTTGTGTCACAAACTGCGAAATTGCACAATTTTTTGAAATACGCAAAAATTTTTAAACTAAATGAAAATTTCATCAAGCATGATTTAAAAATTAATGACTAATTTCAAAAGCAACGTTTTCGTAATTTTCTTGAAATGTTTAGATTTTGCGATATCTGCGCTTTCTCCTTATCTTGTTTTTACGACATGCGTTAAGTATGCAAAATACGCTGTTATCATGTAATAAATGGTTCTAACGGCACTAAAATAGCAAAAAGCTATGTTCAGACAAGAATATTCAGTTCTTAGGAAAACACTGAAACACAGAAGTCCGATGTTGAAAGATCTCTGCTGATAATAGATTTTATATCCATATATACGTGCTGAGAAACTTGTAAAATCGTAAAAGCTTCTCTAATGTATCCAAAACAATTTTTATACCACAGCGTATAAAAGTATACGGATAGCATTAGATTAAATGCAAATTAATGCAAAACGCTTTTTTGACGTCAAAAAGATGTGGCTCATTTTGTTTCGAAATTACGCAAAAAAATTTGGAGCGCTGTGCCAGAAACCTTAAACTTCGGACGAAACGAACACACTCTGCCTCCCTACCTATTGCCGTCTCATCCGATACCTGTTTTTGGTTTTTTAATTGCGATAGTGTATATACGTACATAACATGCAAATTTGATTTCAGATTAATGATCTCGTAACTAAACTGGGCAGGGAAAAGTGGACTGTCTGGGGAAATCATCGTGATAATGTAGCTGATATTTGTTACTCAATTGTAAGTACAAAGAAACTGTGCGTGTTTTGTAGTTGAAACAAAAAATCTGACACAAAAATGTGTGTACAAAATGTGTAAGGTCTCCAGTGAACTAAATATACGTTGTAACCCCATAAAACCATATGTCGGAATCCTCGCGCAGCGAGACGAATATTTTTATAAAAGTTTGCCGCTTTTTGTAGGTTTGACTGGTTATTTGACTCGCGACTCGCTCAACGGAAAATTTTCTCGATTAGATTTTTTGGACCGTCTTGGTGTCCGCTTTCACCTGATGTATGTTGTATTTCAAATTTTGAAAGTCGATTTTTTTGAAAAATACCTACCACTTTTTGACCAAAAATTTCGGCAAAGCAGATTTAGCAAAACTGAGTAAAAATAACATAATCATAATATTCAAGCTGAGCTGAATCCAACGATATAATGCTTTTGTTGCTACGACTTATATTGTGCCAGCAATGAAATTTTAAACAATATCCCTTATTTCAACTGGTTTTGGCTCCCTTTGATGTTGCCGCCATGATTTGACTGAAGCAGTGTAAACTAGCTAAACCAGCTGAAATAAAGGATATTGTTTAAAAATTCATTGCTGGCACAATATAAGTCGTAGCAACAAAAGCTTTATATCGTTGGATTTAGCTTGGCTTGAATTTTTTATTATATTAGTTTTACTCACTTTTGCTAAATCTGTTTTGCCGAAATTTTTGGTCAAAAAATCTACTTTCAAAATTTGAAATACCACATATCAGGTGAAAGAGGGCGCCTAGGCGGTCCTGAAAATCTAATCAAAAAAATTTTCCGTCGAGCGTGTCGCGAGTAATAACCAGTCAAAGTTGCAAAAAGCGGCAAACATCAAAGGAAATGGAAAAACGAAATTTTGGAATAAAATGCTTATTTCCAGCCGATTTTTTCGTTCTTGTATCAATCGATGCGTCTTTGGATGGAAAAATTTTTCTGAAAGAATGAGCTGAATACCTTGAACGGTCTGAAAAGTTCCCCGAAAAACCGGAAAAAATTTTAAATTTTACAAAAATGTTCATCTCGCTGCAAGGATTCCGAAAATGTATAGTTTTATCGGGTTACGACGTATATTTAGTTCACTGGAAGCCTTACAGATTTTGTACACGCATTTTTGTGTCAGACTTTAATCTGATTTTCCCCGCATTTAGTTTGCTTCGAGCCAGAATTTAATTAATATTTATATCTCGAAAGTGCTTTACGATAGCTATCATACAGTTATATTTTCTGAATCGGTGGATGAGATCTTTCTTCTCTCGAAGATAAATTTTTCATGAAACTTGAAATGGCACTGCATTTTTAATATGTCCAAATAAATGGGATAACGACGAGCTTTTCAGAAAGGTTTTCCCCAATTCCTGACAACCGTGAAAACCCTTAGGTTTTTCGGTTAAGATATGCGAAAGTTATTCAATTATTTGAAATTTCAGAATCTTTTGATTTTTGCCGCTTTTCCAAATTTGGCCAAATCCAAATTGAATATTACTCACGACTCGCTCAACGAAAAAATTTTTTATTGGAAGTTCAGAACCGCTACGGTGTCTGCTTTCACCTGATCTATGTGGTTTTTCAGAATTTGAATGGCAATTTTTTCGAAAAATACCACTTCTTTCTTGACCCTAAATAGTTCGACACGAGTTCAGCGAAAGGGAAAAAATAACGATCTGAAAATTTAGTCTGAGCGAATCCCAATGATGCAACCTTATTGTGGCCACCACTTATTCTATTCGCAATAAATTTTCAAACACTTTCCCTTATGTCGGTTGGATTTGACTAGTTTTGATGTGCCCCATTGATTTTCCTCCTTTTGCTGCACTCGTGTCGAAATTTTGGGTCAAAAGTGGTATTTTTCGAAAAACTTGTCATCCTAAATTTTGAAAAACCGCATAGATCGGATGAAACAGACACCTCAGCGGTCCTGAAAATTTAATAGAAAATTTTTTCCGGTGAACGGGTCGTTAGTAATAGCCAGTCAACGTTGGAAAAGCGACAAAATCAAAGGATTTTGAAATTTGAACAAATGAATAACTCGCTAAAAAACAAATACTAAACTTTGGTATGTAGGGTTTTCCGGTATGGGGAAGATTTTCCTGAAACACTGTGGGTCTAGCTAGCGTTAACCCATCTTTCTGTGCATATAAATACATAGCCATTTCAAGTTGCATGGAAAATTTCAAAAATTTCTTTTTATAAAGAGAAAGATCTCAACACCTGTTCGGAAAATAATGTAATATGCCTTATGGCAGGCGCGTAGCCGGGGGTGCCGGGGGCAGCCCCCCGGAATCGGAGAGAAAAGAAAATTTTTAGGGCTATTTGCGGCGAGGTGCCAAATTTTCCAAAAAAGATTACGCCTGCGGCGCTCATTTTATATAAAACTGCCCCCCAAAACACAGAATTGTACTTGAATTTGGTGCTAAGCAGTTAATTACAAGAAAAAGCTTCCAAACATCTTTGCCTCCCCCCCGGATTCCTCCTGGCTACGCTAGTGCTTCATGGTAGCCATCTTGAACCGCTTTCGAGATTAAAAAACAATTTCGCTTTTTACATTTTGGTGAGACTTTAGTTAGGTTTAGTGATTAAGAATAGTCAGTCACGGTATTATGTGTAGACTCGGTATCTAGGTCATGGGTAGGAGCCTAAAATGCTTACCCCTCTGATTTGATTAGTTAACGCTTAGCACAATGGCAGTTTATAAATGCGATGGTGCTACAATTTGTGTTTTCAGTTCTTGGAAGTGATTATTTTTCATTATTTTTTGAAGGAAATAAGCTATGCTTAATTTCAGAATCCCAATATTCCTTTGCTGGTTGCCAAGAAGAAATTCTGTCTGCTGCTGGCGTCCTTCTATTTCGGTCTGTTACCGTTTCTTTCCTTCCGAGAGACGTTTATTGAAATTCCAATGCCCACTATCTTTTTGTGAGTGAACAAAATTTATTGAGTTGTTAAATTATCATTTTAATTTGATTGCTTTCTTGTCCTTTAGTGTGTAATGATAGCATAGTTTTAATTTTGCTGTTTTTGTTGTTGTTTTGCTGGAATCTTATCTTTTAGACTTATCAATGGAATTTTGCTTCAGTTTTGTTTGACGATAAGCTGCTACCGGTTTATTTCCTGTTTTTGCGTTGAAAAAGCCTGCATTCTTTCATGTCAGCAGTCTGCTGTGGTTTTTTGCTCTGATGAAAAATTTCCCCAAAATATGTTGGCAGCAGTGTGAACTTTGCTCGTGACGTCTTCTTTATCTTGACGTATTTGTTTTGCCTGTTTTTCTTCAGCAAGTCAAGACACAGTGATAGGCTGACTACAACTGAAAGACTTGTGCTGAAGTTGTTAGATAAGTAAGCGGGCAGTTACTTCCTTTCAATAGATTATGAATATGCATACGTATTATCTTATATTATTTTATAGGTGGCATTTTATATGCTACGTGCGTACATAGGTAAATACTATCTTATCAGCTGCTTTGCTAAATTGTGAGCATGACTGTTCGACATGCGTAAGATATTGTAGGTAGCCTATTATATATACGTGGGTTTAAAATGGTATATACGTACGTGCGGCAGCTAATCCACTTGAAGATGAAATGTTGAATAATTTATTAAAAATTGTATAGCATGAGGCAGTGGTACGAGAAAGAATTTATAAGAAGCGACAAAACAGAGAAGAGGAAGTTAATATTTCTATTGTAATAATTTTGTTATTGTTTTTGTCTGTTTCGTTCTTGTAGGCTAATGATGCGGCCTGCCTTTTTTGAGCATATGAAGAAGCGTGGTATTGAGGTAAACAGCATTCAAATTTATACTAAAAGAGGGTACATCACCGCCAAAGTTGAGGTGACAAATTATGGTTCACCCTGTGAAGGAAAAGATGGCCAGCTATTTGAAGTACAACCGAAAGCTGATTATTGGTGTTATTGAAAGTACAGGTCAAGCCGTACATGATGGAATTTAAACCGCTTGGCTAGCTATTATTTGTAGCAAGTAATAAGCTTGTTTCGGAACCCATCTTTCTCCCCCTTCCTCCCCGACTATATGTACAAGATTTCTTAACATGATTTCTCCGTTTCTGTACTTTTCGGTGCAGGCTCTTTAGAGCTGGGTTGGCTTGTTGAAGTATGTTGCAAGTTTAACAAGTAAATTTATTAAGGAAATCCGCTCAAAGCTAATATTTCGACGTTTAGTTGATTCTATTCGTCCAGCCCCACTGTTATCTCTGGGAGATGCTTGCTTTCGAATGTTTCTTAAACTTTCATTTTTCAAGGGCAGAATTCTGTTTTTATCTTTATTTGTATGCCCACATAGCTTATTATGTTTAACTTATTTTTTGCTTCAGGTTTATTTGTGGGTCCTGAACTCCGAGGAAGACTATGAAAGAGCCTTTCGTTTGGGCGCTTCCGGAATCATGACAGATTTTCCAACGAAGCTTTCGCGATTTCTGGATCGCCATCCAGAATATCTGTGTCGGGCAAAGCGCAATTCCGTTTCCAAAGGATAATTCTGACTTAGCTATTATGATCGCTAGACAAAAGCATTGAACAATTTGTGGAGCCTTTAAGAAATGCGTATACTCGTATGAAGTAAAGATTTTATTACTTTAGGAAAGTTTATACTATCAACCTAAATATTTGTGTGATAGAAAAAATTTTGGAAATGTTATGCTTTTGATTTTGGAAAAGTTAATGCTTTTGAGATGATTAACTGAGTTTACTGAACGCAAAGCATAATGATTGTGTTGACTGTTGACTGAAAGCTCGCTAAGATAGTGTAAACTTGCACACATAGTTTGGCTATGACTATGCTTTTGTTTTGTCCTGCAGCTTTTCTTAGAAAACTGATACAATTGTATGTTGTAACTTACAGCACTCAACTCAAAGTTTTGTTAACACAGTAACTTTTGACATGATCAAGATATTTGTAGGCAAATTTCTTTGCGAGTCAACGGTTTCCATACCTTTGTTTTTACGGCTTCAAAAGTGAGAGCAGAAATCAATGTTGTTGGTTATGCATTTTTGGTTGTTTGATTTGATCACGGATAGATTTCAATTGTGTCATCACGGTGATAAATAAGCCAGGTTTTGCATTTAATAATGCTATGCTACTGTATTTTCTATCGCATAGTGCGTGCATGTTGTGTTAGCGGGTATTTATTAATGTATTTGTGTTCTGTGTTGTATTTTGTTTGTATCATCCACCACGCCATTCTACAGCCCAGTGGCCTGTCATGTCCGGTGTAATATTTTGTAGTGCCAAGTTCGTTTTCATTTGTTTGCGTGTTGTAACTTGTTCCAGTCCGTTTCATCAGTGTTTGTTCGTTGTGTGGTTGTTTTGGATACTGCAACTCTTTCTGATATTTATTTTGTGTTCATGCTGATCTGATTGTACTAATAAAGTAAGGCGTGTGTCTTGTGTTATTGAGTAATATGAGCGAGCGAGTTCTGTGCGTTGAATATTTCGGTAACAAGGTAGTGAGAGACGGCGTCTGCTTTACACGTAATTTTTAGGCATGGGCACGGGTAGTCGGGTATCCGATATCCAGTTAAAACCGGATAAAACTGGGATTTTCCAGTTTACCCCCCTCCCCCACAACACTCAAAAATTTTAAACTTGACGAATTGAGCTAAAATTTGGTAGGGGTATGTTTTCAACCATCCAGAGCTCAAATATTGCAAAGTTTTTCATTAAGCGAAATTCTTTATTTTTTCATTTTAAACGGAGACTAAGGGAACCGTGAAAGTTTTGACCCCCATTTTGCTGAACAGTTGTATATAGCAATTTTTGGGGACCAGAACAATAATCTGAAATAAGTTTTTCGATTCGGTTTCCGTATAAAGTTCACTTTTGAAGCTTACAAGCTTAGCTCATACATATGCAGAACTAACAAAGCTCGGAATAAAAACCCAATAACTCCGATAATTTTTGACTGGTGGAGGGGTAAATCGTAAAGATCTACGGATTCTTGCAGAACAAGTTTAAGCTGAAGTTTACTGTGACAATATTGAATTTTGCTTGACAAATTTCCCACAGCAGATATCATGACTTCAGAACGTTCCCTAATTGTAATGATCATAGAAATGGGTCTGAACTTTCATAAATCCGTCCAGTTCACTGAAAGTGATGATTTTAGTCAAATTTTTTGAGGAACCATAACCCATTGCAAGTCGGAACTACTTGCTTGTTTCTTTGACATATTGGCTGCTTAAATAGTTTGGAAAGACAAAAGCTATCGAGCACGAGCAAATAATGCATTCGATACTAGAATTGTTGACCGGCCGAGGAAAACCCGGCCGGCCGGCCCACGATACCGCCAATCCGCCGCCGGCCATCACCCGGCCGGCCGGCCGGTCTTCAGAATAATGACACTACTGGATTTTGTCTGTTCTATATAACCAGGAGAACTGTATGCATCCTTTAATGCTAAAATTTTGCTAAAATACACGAAAAATAGGGCAAAAATGGGACCGGCCGACCTGTTCCTGTTTAACCCGGCCGGCCGGCCGCCGGCCCAGCCAGCCGGGTTCGCAAGCCCGGCCGGCCGAGTCAAAAAACCGGCCAGGCAACAACACTATTCGATACATTGACCTGGTATGAGCCCTTCTATGGGACTGAGAAAACTCGATATTCGGATCTCGCAACTTTCCTTTCTTTACGGCCTTTCCGCGAAAGTAAGATGAACTAAGAGTTAAATTGAACTCTACTCTTTTCTAACTAGACTAATGCACCTTTCAAACAGATTGTCCATTTTTATAAAATCTTAATGATACAATATTCTGCCAGTTTTTTTGATTAGTGGTTTTGTAACATAATTGCACTACGACTTTGATAAATTTAACATTCTTGAAAACAGAAATGCTAAAAATATTTTTTAAAATCGTGGTGAACACAGATTTCTTGATTCTAAGCCAGTTGTGGAATTGCATTGCAACCTCAAGGTAACTTGTTTAGGTAAAGTTTATATTAAAATTCAACCCTATGCCAATGCCAATGCCAATTTTTGTAAATCAGTCGTAAGTCTTCATTCTAAATTCAGCTGACCTCTTTTTCACCAGAAAATATTTTATTACTATATATCAAACAGTAGCTAAAGCAAAAGCTAACTAAAGCGAAAACTATATATTTTTACAATTCTATTGAATTATGTAATAGTTTGAGTCCATTGCCACAGTGGGACTGCAAAAACTTTTGTTATGGTACCAAATACCAACACTTTTCGGCATCAGTCACCCTGCAAGTTAAATTTATAAAAGAATTAAGCTGATATATGCCGCAAAATTGTTTTATTTTAATGGCAAACAAAAAATAAGCATTAAAATTGCAATTTTGTTTCCGGGTACCCGACAACTGCTCGGGTACCCGGGTACCCGAAGTCGGGTACCCGGGTAGCGTTGCAATTACCCGACATAGGGCTTCGGGTAGTGCCGGGTACCCGGGTCCAATTTTTTGGACCCGTGCCCATGCCTAGTAATTTTGAGGTGTAAGCGATTGATCAATTGGATACACACGTCCAAACGCAAAGACATGCTTCAGCATGATAAGCGAAGCGGGGTGATACTCCGTTAGGCGCACACCTTACAATTTTTCGCAGTTAACAGAAATGCTCTACTCCAGTAGTCGCACACCTTACAAAACTGAGGGTTTACTGTAAAACGCTCTACTCCGCTAGGCGCACAGCTTACTAAGTTGGAAGTTTACGGTAAAACGCACTACTCCGGGAGGCGCACACCTTACAAATAGTGATTTCTTGTCGTAGTAGTACTTTTCATTTAAGTATGTGCTCAACTCTTGGCGCGAATATATACTTGCTTATACATTAACAATTATGAAGTGATGTCATTAGGTATTACGTAATTACATTTATAACAACGTCCAAGTAAACTCAATTGCATAACTCTTCAAATTAATTAATCGCCACAACGTGACAAACAGCTACAGCTGTAGGTGTCGGGACTAAATACACAAGATTTAAACACAACTCCATTGAAGATGTAAGTTCCGCCTTTGTTTCGTCAATTCTAAAAGATATCTACAATTATGGGGGGTCCCATTTGGGGTCATTTTGTCGACTTTCTCCGATCTCGCTGATTTTTATGATATATACAATTTTATTGTTCAAACGATATATCTTAAAGAATTTTTAATTAACAGTCACTGCAGAATTATAATTTCAAATTAGGCCTTTGAAATTTTGTAATTAACTTTTGAAGATTTATACCAACAGCATTAATTTGATGTATAATGTATAATTTATTAATTTATTTTTATTATGTATAATCTAAATAATACCTAATGATTACTATTTGCTAATACAAAAGTTGCTCCAACAGGTTAGTACCGACGACAAGAAATCACTATTTGTAAGGTGTGCGCCTCCCGGAGTAGTACGCTTTACTTTAAACATTCAATTTAGTAAGGTGTGCGCCTACCGGAGTAGAGCGTTTTACAGTAAACCCTCAGTTGCTGTGCTCAAAAGTCTACCACCAAAAATTCGTGTCAAAAACGCATATGCGTTTTCAGGCAGCCTAAAGTTTTAAGCTTTGTAAAGCTGTTCGTACATATAGCAGTTTACACGCTAGTTTCAGCTGGTTACTGTAAGTTACGCATGTATAGGTTTCAGCTAAGAAACGTATCCAATTCGTCTGAAATAAGACGTATATACGCTTTCCTTTTTGAGCACATCCCTAAGGTGTGCGCCTACCGGAGTAGAGCATTTTTGTCAACTGCGACAAATTGTAAGGTGTGCGCCTAACGGAGTATCACCGCGAAGCGGTACTGCTCCGAGATCGTAACATTTATTAGTTGAACTTAGTGTCGGCTCGTTCGTGATAGCAAGAGTACATAATGCATAAGAGTATGACAAGCTGTATGCGCTAATCTTATATGTCTGCTACATCCGCAGGTTGCCCTCTATAAATCAAGCCCCCATCACCCAGCCCCTACATATGTACGGAGTCCAAACGGTGGATCGGGCAGAAATTGTTTTGGGTGAAAGCATGTTATGGAGGGGAGGCTACTAAAGGTTTGTCCGATTGGCCTACATTTTGGCACAGCGCATGGGTGTAGTCAAAAGATATCGGGTACTGAAATCTTACGTCGATTCTGGCAGTTTTTGAAGATTCAAGCTACCATAATTTTTTCAGACGGCAGAATTTCTTACCACTTGGCACAAAATGAGAGCACCTATATATATGGCCTCTAGCATATGCCAAATTATGCCGTACAGCTTGCGCTAGAATTACAATTTTGTTTTCGTTAGCCAAACATATTTGAATCTTCGACAAAACCTTTGAGGATCAATTCCATTAGATGCAGATAAGACACTGAAGTGCAGTATTTTTCTACATACGATTACGATATATACATTTACCAAATCATGATGTCTAGTGGCAACCTTGAAGCTAGACCCTAGCAGCCAGCAAAAATTTTTAATCAATAATGGTGGTAATTGTGAAAAATGGGAGGTCGGGCACATACAAATGATTCGGCTGCACACCGCTGGAGGGCAGTTAAGATCTCGGTATCCGATACTTTTTGACCACATCCATGCCCTAGGTGTGTACAAAAGGTAGGTCATTCGGACAGAGTCGGGGCAAGGCAAGTCGATTTTAGTACCCCCCTTAAAGTACATAGGAGATGTTGAATAATCATAAAATAATATATACTTCAACTCTGAAGGCAAACTTAGGAATCGTTAGAGAACATCTTTTGCACCATTTAAAATTTGTGATTTTTGCGCTTGCAGGTGTTATTATTAGCGCTGCAGCTACGCCAAAGAGTAAGTACATTTTTCCAAGATGGTGTGAGTAGGGCCCTACGACCTGGGTGCGGCCGTCGTTGTTAAAATTTGAATCTTCTGTGGTAATCAAATTCGGTATCGAGTGATAATGATGATGGCTGATTGAGCTACGCTCCTGCAAATTTTCAAAGATATGCCTTTATTTCAATAGGATTTTGGGTAAATTTGTCGCAAAGGCACTGATTCCTTAAAATTCTATTGAAACATTGAAATTTTATAGCACACGTATCATGCATTGTAGCGGCAACATTTTGACTTATAATTGGACGGATTCAGCTAAAATGGCACATTATGCTTATGTAACTCATCTCTGTACTCGATGTTTAAAGCATACAGTCAGTATATTAAAGCTTGGGTAATTGTAGAAAAGCGGTAAGTTTTCTATAAAAGTAACTTTCAAATTAAAAAAATGGATTTTACTATAAAGCTGATGTCCAAACTGTCCTAAAAATGAAATCGAATACTGAATGAGAGGTCGGCTGTCAAACTTGAAAAGGTATCAAAGATCAAACAATACTGAAAATAAAAAACGCTAATAAGAATTCAAACCGTAACAGATTTTTACTCTTGCGTCATTCTGTGAGTTTTCGGACAAGAAAAGTGAAAAAGTTTAGCTGGCATATATATTCCGGACAAAAACACTAATAGACTGATATTTTGAAATTATTGCCAAATTTTAAAATTTTGTTAAACTTTTTTGAGTCTTTAGAATTCTGAAAATATATTATATTGTGGGTCTCTGATGATTATTAAATGCCGTATACAAGTGGTCACAGTTTTCTTTCTGCCCACATTTTTGTGTCAGACTTTAGATTTCTAGCTTTTAAATTTATGGCATGTGTACCACTTGTACCAGCAGAAAACTCAAAACCGAATCGGCTAATCTAGTGACACAAACTAAACAGATGTGGATGGGGGTAACTACACATATATACATATTTGCTTTTGCATGGTCACGAACAAAACTTGATAATACTGATCCTTCATTATAGAGACTATAAGACATTCTTAACTTATAATTATATTTTATAACTTTTACAGCATGAAGATAGCTGGCACACATATGAAACGTTTTTAACCAAATCTATAATTGACCTGGAAATTGTTTGTCGTCTGCGTTGGATCTTGTGGTCTACTTTCGATGACCAGTCAATTAATTCTTTAAACTAATTTTCTCAGTTTCTGAAGATAAAATGGAAAACAGTGGGAATTCTCTAATAGGTATACGGCATGCCCTATGTACGTACATTCAGTTTTTACAACTCCCAATTTTAAGCTCAAATATGTTCTCGTTTCTACTTTCGTCAATATTTGTTTTTGACTCATTTACGATTTCAGTAAAGGGTATCATCACTGCTTTGATGAACCGACAATGAGATATCATTTTGGAAAGGAGGAGGAAAAAGCTTCCGCTATATGGAGGGGCTCCTCAAAGACCCCATTAGACTGGGGGGCTTAATGACCAAGCTTAATCTGATCTAGGTAGGCACAGCGTTCATGAAGTATATTTTGCTTCCTCTAGACCTATTTATGTATGCAAGATATCATGTACGTACGTATATAATATATATCTGGTATATTCCGTGTTTTTTGTTCAGAAATTTAAGGCCATCTCCAGGAACATTTCTGATTCTATTTGGAGCTCCCGGGGTGGTTCTGGGCTTCTGTTTCGTCCCTTGACTTTTGATAATTAGCATATGAGAGTCCACCAAAACTGACTTAGTTAAATCCTACCAGAGCAGCCCGCTAATGGTAAATGAGAGCTTATTTGGAAGACTCGGCGACAGTAATGGCGTCACGTGACCCTGTCTCGGAGAGAGAGAGTAAAACCAAGTCAGAAAGGCTTTGCTTTATAATATATTGACTCCTCACTGTCTAGTTGAGTTTGGTTTAGCTTTCAGTTAGTTAGTTATTCCGGCTTATTGAGAAGGACACTTTAGTTTTGAGATGTTACTTAGGAGACTAGTGCTTTTCTGGTACTGATGCAGAGGATCTTTCCAGTTCTGACGCTGTGAAGGAGGTTTTATTGGTGATATTAATGTTGGTATAATCGAGAGTACATAATAACTATATGAAAGTATGAGAAGCGCAACCGCCACACTCTTAGTTATTAAGCTGGCGCTGGACATCATCTACTCAATAGCGGGTGAGCCCCCCCTTCCGACAACTGAGCGCCTGCTACTCAATTGTGTATGCTCACTCTCTTGTATGTTTTTAATTAATGTTAAAGTCCGGTTCGCTGGCTTCGAGTTTCATCACGTAAACATAGAAGTGAGTGAGCATGCACAGTTGTGTACTGAACGGGGGGACTCAGTTTGGGGGGGGGCTCAGCCGTTATTGTACAGATTTTGTCCCCAGCCGAATAACTAAGTATGTGACGCTTGTCACACTCTTAGCTTACTCTTGGTGTATAGTATGTACTCGTAAGAGGGTGATAGCTGGGAGGTTCTCTGTTATCAGCCGCAGGAAAATTTTGTGTTCGCTAACGGCTGACCTTGACCACAAATGACTACGTTCACTTCAAACAAATCGTGCGCTATCCTCGAGTTCTAAAGCTCAAAGTAGACACAAATTACGTAGACGCATGCAGGCGTTGTGTTTTCTAGCGTTAACACGATATGAAGAGTGAGCATACAGAAACACGTACGGGGTCACTTTTGTGGGGATGATCATTGGATACACGTTTATGGAAGTCAGTCGTTAGCGCACTGAGTACGCACATGGAGCTGATAACAGAGGACAAATGGATAAGATATAAGACCATCTCCCTCCTAATTAGTGTCTCGGTAAGCAGGGACTGCGTAAGTGAGTTTAAAAATCTGGTTGCACCAGACCTAAAAGTTTGCCTACCTGCGAAGCTTTTGAAAAACGTTTACGGTCAACTTTGGGGATATATAGATAGGAGACTGTGAAAGGTTGGAAATGAAAAGTTAAGCTTTATGTAGCGCTTCTACCAGGGCTGGTGGACCAAGAGCAAGCCAAGGAAAAGCCCACGACGGGAGGCGTCGTCAGGCACCCTCGTACCCACGAACACAGGACCTAGAAGAGAGAAGGGAAGAGGGAGGATTAGCTTTTCATTCAGAATTGAAAGTAAAGAATTCACCCATCCGTTGTTCGAACCACGACCCTTCTGATCCCGCGACACACGTGGTAACCACTACACCACAGGTCCATCAGTTGAACTCCATATCAGGCCTGTCAATCTTATGCCTGCTTCCCTTACAGTTAAGCACGTATTAAGGTGTTGATTTACAAAGCTAAGGCGCTATTTCTTTAAAGATTAAACGGAGTAGATTAAAATTAATCCGCATTAAAGAAACAGCACCTCTGATTAAACGGATTAAAATTTAATCCAGCGAGTTAAACGAGTTAAACGGATTAAATTTAATCATATTTCTTTAATGCACCTAGATTACAATTTTAATCTAATCCTGTTTCTTTATTCACACTTCGGATAAAAAACTCAACAATTTAATTTTAATCCGACCTGCTTAATCGCTGTTTCTTTAATGATTAATTTTAATCCGTTTAATCCTCCGCCTGTATTTTCAACTAACTTTTAATCCGGATTAAACGGATTAAAAGTTGGCGGATTAAAATTTTTAATCGCTGTTTCTTTAATGGCGGATTAAATGGATTAAAACCAACTCGTTTAATCCGCGGATTAAAAATGGTCGGATTAAACGAGTTAATTTTAATCCGTTTAATCCGTTTAATCCTGCATTAAAGAAATATAAATTAAAATTTTAATCCGGCTGATTTTTAATCCGCTTAATCCGACCATTTTAATCTTTAAAGAAATAGGTCCTAAGTGAAGATTTGTTAACAATAACAAGTGATCAAGAAAGATCAACTTATATCAGTGGGAATCATATAAATTTTTCCTTTTTTCCGTTTCCTGTTTCCATTGCTCATTTCACCTGCAGTCTTAGCGCTGAAAATGAATCTGACAATTCAAATTATCCACTTTGCTTGTAGTGTATTCAATATACTCATATTGTTTTCTTAAATTATTATTGTCTTAAATTGTTATTGATTTTATTTAATTTTTGTTGTTAATTGAATTTTATGTTTTCACGGTTTGCATTTCAGGATTTTATTTCATTTCATGGTTTTCTATCCATGATTCTTATTTCTTTCTTTCATATTAATTAGTTGGAAATTAGTTTTAAAGTTTGCAGTCCTTGTTCCCCCCGTTGCTGAATTAATTATTTAAGGTAGCATAATTCTGATGACGACAACAGTTTTTGTCTGCTGCTTACCAGCTGTTTATTCTGATTAATTAATTAATTAATGAACATATTCGTGTGCGTGACTGCTCAATCTTCTTTGTTGTGACTTGGTTTGTTGCTTCATGAGTCGGAAACAGTCTTTCTTTTCTCTCAGGAGCAGTGCCAAACTCCCCCCAGTCCCCTCCCTTCAAATACCCTATGGATCTCCCAGTTCAATGCCTTCCCCATCCCGAGACCGTCTGAGTGCCAGTCTTCGACTACAGCCTACTCATTTGAATAAACCTCAGGTATGGTTCCTTTTTTATGAGCATGTGTTGTTTTATGGAATTGAAAGGACTGATATCCATTGCATCATCTCCGGACCCGAAAAATTCGGGCCTGAGGCCAGGATCGAATCCACTTTTGTCGATCTAAGCCAACGCTCTACCGATTGAGCCATCCCGGCACAGTCGAACCAAGCTTAAGTTTTGAATCCGTTTCTAAAGTGAGGAATGTTAGATGTTGACCGCTTCTTGTCCACGGGAGCTGTTAAACTTTAGGTCGCTTCGTTGCGCTCATTTTTTCAGTTCACTTAATTACCTTGCTTGATTATGAGTTTGCTTGCAGGGATTTTAATAGCGAATAGCGTTAGCTGTTACTTTGTTCAGAATGTATTCTGTGAAGTGTCTGTCACAAAATTTTCAGAATTGCCAGTTTTTACACTTCACAGGAGAAATTTTAGGGCCTCTTTCCTTGATATCACCAAATAGGGAATACCCCTCTCACCCTCTGCTTGTCCCTCTCTGGTTTGAAGTCTGAACAGAAAAGGAAGCATACCTTTGTTCAAGGGTTACCGTTTTTAAAGCTCCTTTTAAGAAGCAACTGATTTCATGGAAAATATAGGACCTTTTGAAATATGAAGAATTCGACAATATTTTACTAAGTTTGTTGTTGGCATAATTTGTTTTTTTGGATGAAATGTTGAAAGATTAGTTGGCAAAAAACGGGTCATGCTTTTGCTACGTTTTGAATGTGTGTCATTTCTAGGACCGTTCTCTACAAACATTCTTAATTTTAGTTAAGATTAAAATTTTATTTTCCTCATTGAGCAAATACTGTATTTGCTTTAAATCAGTTATATATAATTTTCAGTTGAGAAAGTATGTTTTTATTCCGCTGGAGCGGAATAACTTCCCCGGTGTTGTTGTATGAAATGCATGTACGCCATTGTTCTGCTCTGATATTTCTCCTATCTTCAACACATGGCCTAGTGTGTTTATTTTTTAAAAGCAAGAAAATGTGATTAAGATAGCCCTTTGGTTTTTAGAAGAACACAAACTAAACATACTGCAGAAGTTTCAGTGAATTTTAGCAAATACATGGTTTGAAATTTAAAAATACGCCGTGGCGTTATTTGTTTCTCGAATCCTCCGCAGTTATTATCGATTAGTGAAGGTTCACACCAAGCTTGTATAGTATAATGCAATTTCAAAATTGCACCGAATCAGGTTAGGATTAGCTGCGGTTGCTTGGCGATCAACACCTCCTCAATAATCGACACTCGAAAACGAAACTTCCAAGCTAATATCTGTCAGCCTATGGTACTGAGCCATGTGCGAATAGTGATTCAATTAAGTTAAATGATCAACACATTTCGGCTAGTGTAGTGGCTAAGTCGCAAGATTGCCATCGCAATAACCAGAGATCAATTCAAAGTTGAAGTTCAGAATTTTGGTTTTCTACTGACTGTTTTTGCTCATTTGTTTTGCTTTGAGGCAACAAATACATGAATCAGATATTTCCGAAGATTATCAGGAAATAAGCCGGTGTGCTTTCTTCAGTTTTCTTCAGACTAAAAGACAATGGTGTTGTACCTAACAACTGCATTGGCTAAGTATGCTTTCAGGGGACCCGGACACACTCTGAGAACTTGCTTTTTTACTGACACATGAAATTTTAAGTAACTGCAACAGAATACATTTTGCTTCTCAGATTATTGCCATAATGTAATTAAAAATTTTCATATCTCCTTTATCTTCATCAAATCAAAGTTGCGACCAATGGATTAAGTAAATTGGGTAAATCTTCGCAACTTTGGATTTAAATCTATTGAACATCTATCGAATGAATTTGAATTTTGATTTTTCGTAATTCTTCTGAACATTTTAAAATAATTATATTTGAATGGCTCAATGACGGAATATTCCCCTTTTAGGGGTGATCTTGTTGTATTCTCCTTCTCTAGTCCAAAAATTAATTTTATTTATTTTTTATTATGAAACTTAGTTTGCAAGAGTGATTGTTTATTTTCGGCATTTATTTTCTATTTACGCCACACAATCTAATCTACTTGCCAGTGTAAGAAGCTTCGTTCTGCTTACAAGAACAATTTTATGGAAATTTAAACCGGTATAGGGCTGTGCCTGAATCTAGAAAAGTTGAG
Source organism: Trissonchulus latispiculum (assembly GCA_030248195.1). NCBI lineage: Eukaryota > Metazoa > Nematoda > Enoplea > Enoplida > Ironidae > Trissonchulus > Trissonchulus latispiculum. The sequence continues at coordinate 42,586 of JASAND010002335.1, forward strand.
ATATTTTTAATCTTCTTCATTTTTCTGAGCTGACGAAAAACTTCTGCAAGTACCCCTTAATGTGCCGCCAAGTATGTTCATAAGATCCAGCTTATCTGTCTTGGGTTTTTTTCGAAACTGTTTGAAGAGTTGTGTACACTTTTTTCCAGACAATTGAAGGAACAATTGTCAAGGGTAAACAGCAGCAGACTAACCAGTTTTTCCTGAAGCGCCAAACCTCCAATAATGTGCTAAAGTTTCTGCAAGAGGAAATTTGGCCGTTGCAATAAGCAAAAAGTGTTTGCAGCTGCTGACATATATTGACTGAATTATGCGGGCTCTGTCTTTCATAGGTTCCGTCGGTAACCCGTCACTCACTTCAATATTGCCGTGAACTGAAACATTGAAAAGTTTTTTGCGTTCTATACTTTTATTTTCCAAAAAGTATATAATAGTTGTGATTTTTGGCAAAAATGTAGCCTTGCTAGGATTTTGGAGTATACATATTTTGAAATTTATATTTTTATTAATCTTCGTTTAAGCTGGTGACCTTGATTTATAATTAATGCCTAGTTGGCGAAAACTTGAGGTAAGATGTCGGTGCTTCATTCAAGTATTAAAAGTTAACTAACCGCTGTACGTAAAGGTAAAAATTGCTCGAATTTGTGTAATCGAATGTGAGCTAAGATAATACCTTAAGTATTAGTGACCAGAATTGTGTTTAGTTAGTTTTCTAAGGATGCCTCGTTCCAGTGTCGTGATCCAGTTAGGAGTAGTCCCACCTTTCTTTTTCCTTTGAAACCAGCTTTGAACTTTGAGGTGTCACTGAGTAGCGCTAATGCAGCTTACCCGAGGGGCGATTGTCAAGGCTGTGGCAGCACACACCCTCTGAAAGGACGGCCGCCCCTTGGTTTATAAACGCAGAGGTGAAGGATGAGTGCCTCAGACACTCACTGGGAATGGCATGGCTTCTGTGGCTAGAAGTCAGAGACGTGCTAGAATTTTTTAATTCTAGGCTTGACATGACCCTCCACTGGTAGCGCAGTAAGAAACCACTGCGCTAACCGAAGTTCTGTTTAGTTAGTTGTCGTTGCCGTTGCAGCTGTAATTTCGAAACGTTGGTCTATTGAACTTGAATCGTAATCTACGAACAGAATCTTCTGTGGTTCAACTCAAAATATTGAAGTTATTTTAACGCGGACAGGCCTATAGCTAAACTTCACCCAGATGTTGTGCTTTGAGCAAGTTATAATTTGCTTTACTTATCTTTCAGTTTTCACTATGTCCAGAAAACCTATATATATAGGCTTTGTATATATACATATGTTGTGTTTATAATGGTCTTGTATTGTCTTTTTCATAAGTTTTACATAGGGAGCTGATTCGGTTAGTTGGATCCATTCAAGTTCGAAAAACACTTCAATCCACCACATCTGTGCAATCTGCTTCCTGCAGCGCGCAGGAGGCACTTGAATTTTAGCCTTAAATTTTGCACCAGATTGAATAAAATCACACCAGAAATAAACAATATGTGGTGAATTCAATTTTCGTGGTGTTTTTCGAAGACGCACCGAAATTTCACCCTTTCCTCCTAGAAACATCTTGTTCATAAGCATGACTTCTGTGCGGCTCTAATGTGAACAAAGTCACCAATATACAGTTAATAGTTAAGTATTTGTGTTCAACTTGGAATTACTGTTTTGACGGACTGTAATATTTTGTCTTTTAGGGCTCCTCTGAATCGCTAAATAATTTCGAGCTTCACCATCACAGTGACGATGAGGAGGATCGTGAAATCAGTCGCCGGGAATCCGAAAGGAAAGCTTTGACCCAACTGGAAAGAGCTAAAGTTAGAACAATTATAAAGGCCGGTTCACAGGCTCAGTCGTATGTCGCCTGTCGCGACTGTGTTCACAGGTTCATAACTTGTTGCGACAAAAGTGTCGTGCGACAAATTGTCGCAGGTCGTTGAAAGGAGTTGAAAATGTTTTAACTTTTGTCGCGTGTCGCGTGCCTCTAGCCTATAAAATGTTGGTTTTGGCAAGGGTTGCATTGAAATTTCCTGCGACAGGACATCAGCCTGTGAACACATCAGTCACTGCGACAAGCGACATGCGACATATATACTACAGTGTGCCATGTCCTACGCGACATGCGACATACGACTCGAGACATACGACACGCGACAAGCGACAGCCTGTGATAACGAGCCTAATCCGTAATTACAAACGAAGAAGGAGAATCCACTAGGCTTCTTTCCTTATTTTGCTTTGCCTTAATGAGCCTCTGGTGGCTGGAATGGGAAGCGCCATGTCCGCCCAGTTTTGGGTGGGGTGCTTGAAATGTTTTGCTGAAATGTTCATGGCCATCTCCCAAACGCAAACATCCTTTGTTGGAACAACTGTTGAAAACAATTGAGTCCGTCCAAAATGAATTACCGCCGTCTTGTATTTTATTGCATTTTATTGTATTGTATTTCTGTAAATTCTTGATAAGTTGAAGGAAAGGAAAGGACTATTTTGCAAAGGATTTAATAGAACGTTATAATTATTCTACCATAGCATTAGATGAGTTTTAACTTGTAAAACTATTTTATATGAAAATGTTAAATGACAAAACAAAGTTGTTCCAAGTTTAAATGCTATATATATTTCATTGCTTTTTCATTTCACTTTTTTTAATATGACCTTATTGTTTTAGTATAAGCCTGTGGCCTTTGCCGTTCGAACAAATGTTTCCTATGATGGCTATGTGGATGACGATTCGCCCGTTCACGGTTATGCTGTCTCATTCTCTGTCAAAGACTATCTTCATATTAAGGAAGTAGGTGACAACTACCCTTATTGTTTACAGTTAATTAATTGGCATTAATTTTATCCATAGCCTACAGTTCAACGGGCACTGGTTTTACGTAGTTACAAGATGGCAGGCGTTCATAGCATGATCTTGCCAGAGCTTTTTCTTCTTTACCGTCGCTTACCTGTTAAGTTTCAGGTTTATTGTTGCGCATCAAAATATATAGCTAACAATACTCGAATTTCACAGCTTGATTTGAACCTAACCCATATGGCGTGTAACAGGTGAGATGTGGTTCCACAGAGTAGTTTAGGACAAATTCTGTATTAAGCAAAGATCAATTAAGGGGACTTTTCAAGCAGCAAACAGTTTTCATACATATTTTTAAGATGCAATCCCGGGGGCGGCTTTGCAAAAGCTTCTGCTAAGCTACATAGGAGTGCTAAGGAAGAAAGGACAGATAGAAATGGGTGTCCGCAATTAGAATAGTGATAATTTAGTTTTAACAGTGTATCTTTAAGAAAAGAGAGTTTAGACATGTTGCTGAGGAGCATTAGTCTATTGCCTGCATATGGTGTTTTTGGATGCTACTCGAGAAAACTGGGGTTTCTAGAGGTAACAAAGATGAAAGCATCCATTATGATGTGCTAGAGCTAGTCACCACTCCTAACTTTTCTCCTAAGTTGCCCAAGTTTCGGAGCAGCCCAGTCTATTTTTGTTAGATATTTTTTGAAACGGGTTTAGGAGATCTCCTAACTTCCTCCTAGACAGCTACTGGACAACCTCCTAAGTACCCTTTTAGGAGGACGACACTTGGGAGAATCTTTTGCAACGCGGCCCTGTTGAATATGCTATCTGCTGAACTCTAGCGCTTTTATAAGAGCATGGCCCCTGCCGGAGCCGTTTATGGCAGTGACTGGGTGATGTTGAAAGGCTAGAGGTTAGCTGGGACCTGTGGTCCTCTGCGAGCTCAGGTCCCACCCTGAGTCCTTACACATGGACAATTGATAGAGATAAATTGTCAGGAAGCAGCCAGGTGGCTCGTCTAGTCTTTCACCTTGCGAATTCCATCTGGAAAGCGTAGCGACAGTCCTACCAGATTTAACAACTGATGAGTGAGGCAAGGATTCCGCCCACACCCCTAGTTCAGTACGTATTAAATCCAGATCGACTACCCTATTCGACGACGACGTAGTCCTAGTTCGGGAATTATTCTCCTGCTGATAGCCAGAATTATTCCCCAGAATTATTCCCTTGGCTGCCCTTTTTGGCGCACCTGTGTTTGCCTGCGCTGTATGAAGCAATAGATAATAACAAGATAAATATAGCAAGATAGCAATGTAGCAATAGCATAAATATAGCAATAATAATAGCAAGATCATTTTGTGAGATGTAAGGGTTAGTTGTGACGACGACGCCGGTTGACTATCAGAATTGGTGGAAAATTTAATCACGATGAGTATCTTTTTTTAGTTAAATCTGTTATGATACTTTGAATTTGCACAGCTATATACCTATAGTACGACCAAAAAATGTGTGTACAAACTTTGACCGTTTATAGCAGATTAGACAATGGAGCAAACCCCAACAATGTATATATTTTTAGAATCGTCAGGAACTCGAAAATTCGAAATCCGGGAAAATCCGGAATTCCGGGTTTCATTCACGGAAAATCTAAATTTTTAATTTTTAGCCCAATTTTTATCGCAATCAAAAATTTGTTTTCACAATCGAATAGAGCCGGTTCCGCTGCATATTTTTGCTTTTACAAGTTTTTCGCGAAAATACACCCAGTTCCCGGAATTCGGGGATTTCGAAATTTCCGGATTTTGAAAATTTTCTCCAATACCCCCAAGATGGGTATCATTCGAAAGCTATTATCGAGCTAAACAACTTTTGTAATAGAATGAACTCTTGAAAATGTACACAATTCCCGGAATTCGAGAAAACCGGAATTTCCGGATTTTAAAAATTTTCTCCAATACCCCACAATATGGGTATCATTCGAAAGCTCTTGATGGGCTGAACAAATTTTGTAATAGAACCAATGTCTGAAAATGCACCCAATTCCCGAAATTCACGAATTCCGGATTTCACTCTAGCTTGGAAGGTATTAGCGAATTCCGAGAACTGGGCTCATTTCTGCGAGCTGGTTCTATTACAAGATTTGTTCAGCTCATCAAGAGCTTTCGAATGATACCCATATTGTGGGTATTGGAGAAAATTTTTAAAATCCGGAAAATCCGGTTTTCTCGAATTCCGGGAATTGCGTGCGTTTTAAAGAGTTCATTCTATTGGAAAAGTTGTTCAGCTCGATAAGAGCTTTCGAATGATACCCATCTTGAGGGTATTGGAGAAAATTGTCAAAATCCGGAAATTTCGAAATCCCGGAATTCCGGGAATTGGGTGCATTTTCGTGAAAAATTTGTAAAAGCAAAAATATGCAGCGGGAACGGCTCTATTCGATTGTGATAACAAATTTTTGATTGCAATAAAAATTGGGCTAAAAATTAAAAAATTTAGATTTTCCGTGAATGAAACCCGGAATTCCGGATTTTCCCAGATTTTCGAATTCTCGAGTTCCTGAGGATTCTAAAAATATATACATTGTTGGGGTTTGCTCCATTGTCTAATCTGCTGTAAACGGTCGAAGTTTGTACACACATTTTTTGGTCGTACTGTAGTTCTATTTTATGATTGTTTAGAAGTACAACAATGATTGGTGGATCGGAAGGTTGGTGAAAGAGGGCACAGAATTGGGATTCGTCCCTTCCCCGTCCAAATTGGATAATCTGAAAAACGAATGCAGCGGCTCTCAAAAGGCCAGCCAAAAGTTTTACAAGTCTGTATACCTATTTAACTGAATTTTTGCTTGACTACATAGACACTTAGATCAAAATTTTTTGTTTGAATTTTCAGTTTTTCTTGATGGTGGGCTTTAACTTAATAATATTTAACGAATTTCTGTTAATTTCATATTAAGGTTGAATTTGTAAGTTGTTGTAAACTTATAACGTTTTAGATACTGTTGATACTAAGGATGGGGGGGGGGGTTTGGAACCACCTTTGTGGGAAAGCCGGTAGACGCGGACCCCATCAAATGGAGATCCCCAGGTGCCCCCTGGCATCCGTGTGGTCAACGGCGCAAATGGGTTCCAAACTTTGAGAAACACGGTTGTGTTGGATTACTACTGAAGCACCTGGAGTCCTTAAATTATGCTACCGAGAGGTTGGCTGTGGGTCCAATCCCCCACATCATTTTCGTCCTGGAATTTCCGATGTGTGGATCTACCAAAACGTGTGCTGGACAAGTGGATGGCGAAGTACCCTCGAATAGCTTATCCAAGCTGATCGAGCCCGGAATACAACAACTAACTAAGGATGACCAACTATATCCGTGCATAGGTTCTTTCGATATATATAATGTTTGCTTTTGTGTCATTTTTTATGCTATTGGATTTTTTCAGCCGTGGGAGCAGTTCTTCTACCAGTGTGGGTGCCTTAGAAAACATGATACTTAGTGGAGAGGACAGAGGCTCAACTCCTCCCACTCCTGGTAATAATACTTATAGTACTGATATTAATAATGTCTTCGTTGGTTGGAATTTGGAAATATATTAGTTATATATTTTGTTGTCCCCTCTTGCATGGATCCTAAACGCTCGAAAGTGGACTCTATTTAACATCAACCGCAGAGAGCAATCGCAAGCACTAGCAAGCTGAGGTTATTACTAAAAATATTTAGTTATATTTATTAAGTGTTTTCATTTGGAAACTACTATGCGTTAGGTTGCAGAATTTGCCAAAGGTCTATGAAAATGCGGCCGACTCCGAAGTCGGTGAAATCTTGTTGACTGCGAAGCTCTAACTCATTTCTGAACTACTGTTATTACAGTACAGCTCACGCTAAAGTGCAATTTAGGCTATGTCGCAAAAGCAAATTTCGCGACATTTCGAGAAATTTTTGGCGAAATGTCGCCAATTTCGCGACATTTCGCCAGATTTGGGACTTCGCCTGGATTGCACTTTAACAAGCTGTACTGTACTATTATTGCTTATTCAGTGCAACCGTAAGAATTAAGTCGAGTTTAACTGTAACCTACGTGTCTGCTTGGAAAACCTCGTTTTCTGAAACTTTCAAATGTTGATTATGTAGTATTTTAGGTGCTGAATTAGATCAAAACTTAAGCGGAGAAGGGAGTGGGCCTGGCGGGGGCGACGAATCGGATGGGAGTAAGACCAAGTCCCTTTCAACCCCTCCCCTGCTCAAGGAAAAGGAAAAAAAGAAACCCTTCTTTAAAAAGGTTTGTTTTTTGTGCTAGAATTTATGTTTTAGTCTTTTGCTTTTATCATGTTTTTTCTTTTCTGGTTTAGTTTCCATTTTGCTGTATCAGCATGTGACGACAGTATATATTTTGAATTAATAATAAAATAGCTAGCTTTTCAGGGAAGGTCTAGCAGTTATTGTGGAATTTTTGATTTTTCGAAATTTTTAATTTACATCTGTGAGTCCTAATTTTTTCAGGCCAGCGAGACAGATGTGTCGGTTGTCGTTTGAGTTTTAACTTCTAGTATTAATTTCGAATTTAACATTTTAATACAGGAATAAAAATTGATTATCCCTTCTCTAGGATGTTTCAACTTTTCCTATCTGAAAGTATTGTATGAATGTTTTTATTGTGTTTGCAAATTGTATCCCAGTTATTGTTGGTCATTGTTAACCAAGAAGCTCCCCTTCCAGGCAGCATACTAATTATGTGGTGGCCGATTAACTTTTTCGTCAGCTTTATGCTGACTAAATTTTCCAACTTATTTCTTTAAAGTTATTTTTCTAAAGCTTAATTAGTGGCTACGTCAGTAAAATTGCTGAGTCGAGATGTTCACGATATCTTGTTTTTTCCTGCTTTTCATGCATAAGTCTAGCTAAAAGTACATATGTAAACTGTAAACATGATGAATCAGGATTTTCATTACCCTGAAGGTTCCTGAAAAACTACTGTTTCTCCATTACCGAACAAAGAACTTAAATATACCCCCAATATAATACCTCTTCTTTCCGTGTGGCTAGTTAAGGATTTAGCTATAATTGCTTTCTTTAATTTATTTGTTGATTTGAGGTAGCGGTTTGTGGTTTTTGTTGTTTTAGCAAGAGAACGTGCCGCCCTACGATGTGGTTCCAACAATGCGCCCTGTGGTTCTGGTCGGGCCATCGCTCAAAGGCTATGAGGTCACAGATATGATGCAAAAGGCGGTTTTCGATTATCTCAAGCATCGATTTGAAAATAGGATCACAGAGTATATAATAAAGGGAGAAAGTGATTTTATATAGAGAAGAAGGAGCCTAGGGGCTCTGGGGGGTGGGGGGCACGTGGGGGGGGGCCGTGGGGGGGGTCCCCCCCCCCCGGGGTGGGGGGGGGGGGGGCGGTGGTCGGGGGGGGGGGGGGGGGGGCCGTGTGGGGGGGCCCCCCGCAGGGTGGGCCCCCCCCCGGGGCTTCCCCCCCCAACGGGGCCATTTCGATAGAACAAAAACTACGTTCTCGTCTCCCCCCTCCCCGCAACGGGGGGGTGTAGGTGGGGGGGGCCCCCCCCCCCGGGGTTGTAGACCCGAGAGTGTGGGTCTTCTTATCGATGATAGGCGGCGGGGGGGAGCCCTGGATGGATGGGGGGGTGATGAGGGAGCGGGGGGGGGGGTGCTTTTGGTTGTGTGTGTGTGGTGGGGGGAGTAAGGGTTGATGGGTTCTCGTAATAAATAGGATGCGGGAGGGGGGGGGGGGGGGGAGGGTATGGAGATTGAGTATGGGTGGGAGGGGGGGGGGCGTGATGAAAAGAGAGCGAGGAAGGATGAATAGGGAGTTGGGAGGGCAAGATGGGGGGGTATCACTCTATCAGCATTGAAATGTTATACTGTTTTGCTTAAAATGATGCTCCCTTTTAGTCTTACAGGTTTTAGAACTTGCTTTGGAAATGTAGTACGTTGAAGGGGGTATTTCTAATTATTTTCGTCTTTACAAGGTAAGGCAATAATAAATGTATCAAACGCCAGAGCTTAAAATAATTCTGTTCAGTTGTAGCTGTTTGGATGGGACCTCCAAATCATTCAGCTACCAGTTGCGATGCTAGACTGTTTTTATAACTGTTAAAGTTTTAGAAAAATCTTTCCAAATTTCCAAAATTAAAAAAAAATGAAAAAATCGAGTCCAATATTGACTGCTTTACCAGCTTGCTACCAAATGTTTCGGACTGGTTCAGTCTAGCCGAGCCTCTCAGAGGCCCCTGGAAATATGTAGTAATTTGTAAGCTGAGCTTAATGCTTTGTTTTGTGAATACTGAATACCTACTATCATAACTATTTTAACTGTAGAGTTTAAACGATAACTACAGAGTGCATGAATTTTTATAAAATGTCGTTTTTGTCATTTTTGTCATTTCAGAGTGATCATTACACGGGTTGCTGTGGACATATCTATGGCCAAACGATCCCTTCTAAATAACCCGAATAAGAAGGCCTTAGTTGAAAGAGCCAATTCACGTTCAGCAAATCCTGCGCTTGGTAGGTTCACATTTTTGAACAGCTGATTGCATTATAGCTGATGAATTCTTCATTGTTTTGTACTAGTACAGTACGTCTCCGATGTCGATAAAAGTTCCCGCTGTGGGCTTGATCGATCGAATTAGAAATGATCAGAAATTAGAAATTTATGATTTCATTAACTTTTCTTTTTAAACAGGACAGCGTTTGAAAAAGATTCGTCCTATGACTGGTAGCGCTCCTCTAAGATCAGCTGAGATGACCATCTATGAGAATTCTATTTCAAAAGATTCGCCTATGCTAGGGGTGGTGGTAGCCCTCGAGCCATAGGCCTCTTAGGTTTTCCCTAGGGGCGTTTTCGCGCGCGAGTTAAAAGAGTAGAGTAAAAATTTTTAACTAGTTTAACCTGCAAACGAATTAAAATGAACTGTTTAACTCTTTTAACCCTGTGCACGAAATGGATTGAGTTTATTTTGTAACTCTTTTAACTCGGTTAACTCGTCCAGGCCCTCAGTTAGGAACAGCCTCAGCTCTGCATGGGAGAAATCTTTTGGAACTGGTAATTCTATCCCAGACTACTCCCAGGTTTTTTCTTGGTAGAGGAGCTAGACAGAATCGTTTGCAACACCGCCCAGATTCCATCGTTTTTTTGTTTGGTCGGATTTGATTTTTTGTTTCTTTTTGTAGGCGATGTTCAGGCAGAGATTGAACGAATCTTTGAGATTGCTCGATCTATGCAACTCGTCGTATTAGACTGTGATACTGTGAATCATCCGTCCCAGCTGGCCAAAACTTCCCTGGCGCCCATGAATGTATACATCAAGATTAGTTCCCCCAAAGTACTGCAAAGATTGATCAAGTCCAGGGGAAAATCGCAATGGCGAAACATGAATGTTCAAATGGTGGCTGCAGAGAAACTGGCACAGGCAACGGAAAGCAGTCCTGTAAATATGAGTTTTTGATGAAATTACACAGTTTTATTTTGAAAGCAAGTTTACAAAGTCTAAAGCAAAAGTGTTAGCTTTTATTAACTCAGATTGAATTTTGTCATCAAAATTGCTATGTGTCCACCTTTCATTTAGTTTAGTGTAAAATGAAATAATAGCATAACTACGTTTAAAATCTAAAAATTCAGTTGTCCTAGCAATTGCGTTCTTTTCTTGTACTGTTTGTTTCTAACTATTCATTTTATTATTTTATTTCTCACATTTTCTCTATTCTATTTCCAGGAAATGTTTGATCTAATCCTGGAAGAGAACCAGCTGGAAGACGCCTGCGAACATCTGGCAGAATTTCTGGAACGCTACTGGAGGGAAACGCATCCCCCGATCCCCACGACGGCCACTCGTGGAGTCAACCAGGCCTTCCTCCACACCACGGCTCATCACGGCGCCTGGGAGAATAATCCGGATCCCTACTTCGGTCCCCTACAGCAGGTGTGATGCCGATTTCCGTTTCTGGATGTTTTCGGAATCTTTCGGAAAATTATTTTGGAAAATTGCGAATTTTGCGAACTATCTTTGGAATAATGTATAGGGAGACCTAAAGTTAACCTTTCTTGAGTCTCTCAAGCTAAGCTTATTTGCCCCTTTCCTTTTCTCATAACGAGTTTGCCAGTGACATTTTAGTTGTTGTTTTGTACTTGTACTTGTACTTGTTCACCATCATCTTCGCCACGAAGACATCGGTGGCCTTCGGTTAGCGATAGCATCAGAAGTGATCTCCTTCCACTGAATTCGGTCCGCCGCGAGTGTTTTAACTGTGTCCTTCCAGTTAAAGTTGCCAAGGGTGTATAGTGCCATTGAGCTCTTCAGGTCGTCGTAGACATTTTCCTCCCATGTTTGTAGCGGTCGGCCCCGTCTTTTCCGCCAGGTCGATGGAGGGAGAGAGAAAAAGGATAATTTAGGGAGGCGCCTGTGATCCATTCGAGCAACGTGACCGAGCCACTGCAGTCTTTTCTTCCGCAGATGTGATTCCATGGTGCTGGTGTGCCCGGCCCGCTGTCTCAGTTCGGCATTGCTAATCCGGTCTGCCCGTCTGAGTCCGAGTATTCGGCGCAGGCCGCTGTTCTGAAAAGTTTCGTGCTTGCCGATGTCTGCTCTCCGCAAAGGCGTTGTTTCGAGCCCATACAGCAGTACCGACATTACCATGCTGTTGAAAATGCGCATCTTCGTTCGTACAGAGATTTCACGACGGCGCCATAGATGTTTATTAAGCTGGTGAAATACATTTAGCGCTTTCCCGATTCTACAGTCGATTCCATCGACAGAAATCAGGCTTCCGAGGTAGGGAAAGGCTTCAACTTTGTCGATGGGGTGCTGGTCTACCATCAGATCACGAGTGTGAGCTGCCGAAGATATGTACTTGCACTTCGCCGCGTTCAATTTAAGTCCCACGGGCTCACTATGCACGATGACGTTGTTGATAAGTCGCTGCATATCTTCCTGATTGGCCGTCATCACTGCAATGTCATCCGCATACTCCAAGTCCGCAATTTGATCCCTGTCGCTGATACTAACACCATCATCAGGCTGTATACTCTTGGACATCACTCTATCCACAGCTCGTAGAAACAGAAGAGGGGACAACACGTCTCCCTGTCTAACGCCAGTTGTTACAGCGAAAGGCTCACTTAGCTCGCCGTACACCCGAATTCTAGTTGATGACTCGTTATAGATGTTTTTGATCAGGTTTACGTACAGGGTTGGGACGCCACAGGCCGCCAGAAGCTTCCACAGTACCGGCCTGTCGACGCTGTCGAAGGCAGCGGAGAAGTCAAGGAAAGCGGCTATTGTGGACTGGTTGTACCGGTGACGACGCTCAAGCACTTGTCGTAGTGCAAATATCTGATCAATAGTACCCCGTCCTTTACGGAAACCGGCTTGAGTCTCTCTTGTTGAAGAGTCCAGTGTGTTACTCAACCTATCCAAAATGATGATCGACAAGATTTTACCAGCAACAGGAAGCAGCGAGATTCCTCGGTAGCTTTTGCATAGTCGCCTATCACCTTTTTTGAAAACAGGGATCAAGATAGCTTCTTGCCATTTCTTAGGAGTTTGCTGAGAACGCCAAACTAGCTGCCGAAGTTCTGTTAACTTTGGCGCTATCACGTGTGCAGCTGCTTTGTAGATCTCTGCAGGAAGTCCATCAGGACCAGCTGCCTTGCCCCGTTTCAGTGCCCTGATAGCCTTGAGAATTTCTTCTTGGGTAGGCGGTGTTGTTGAGATGCCGTCAATCGGCTGGATATTATCTACTAAGGCATCCAAATCATTGTTCACAGTTTCGGGCGCGGGCCGGTTTAACAGTTGGGAATAATAATTTGTCCATTGTTTCAATCTTTCTGGTTTGGAGCGAATGGCTTGTCCATTGTCATCAAGGATGGATTCGCTGACTACCGATCTACGACCAGTCGCGTCTCTCAGCAACGAGAACAGTTTCCTGGAGTTACCATGCGAAGCTGCACGTTCCATGTTCTCTGCTGTGGTCTTCCACATGCTTTCTCTGTCTGCTTTCATGCTTGCACGCAGTTGCGTTGTTAGCTCTCTTTTCCTCCTGGTGCTGCTGGCTTTACGTTTCTGGTTAGATAGAGAGATGGTTGACTCACTCAAAGGAACAGGTCGTGGTCTAGGACCTTGAAATCCAAGAACTTCCTTCGCTGTTTCCGCCAAAGCGGTTTCAATGCCGTCCCAAGCCTCATTCGGGTCCTCCGCCGTGCTCAATGCATTGAATCGGTTAGAAAGCTTGATGGAAAACTGGTCCTGCACGGTGTTGTTATCAAGCAAGCCAATGTTTAGCCTTTTTTGACCAGTGTATCGTTGCTGTGAGGCTTTCAGTCGCAGTCTAATCCGTCCCAAAACCAGTTCATGATCGCTGGGTAAGCTGGTTCCGCGATGTACCCGCACATCTTGTACCGACGACGCCCATCTTTGACGGACTAATATGAAATCCAGTTGTTTACTGGAATTTCCGGCATTGCTGTACCAGGTTAGTCGGTGGCTGAGTTTGTGCTGGAAGAAACCGTTCATGACCTTCAATTGGAAGTTGGAGGCAAAGCTAACAAGACGTAATCCGTTGTCGTTCATACTTCCACTTCCAAATCTGCCGATGGTGTGCTCCCATCCAGAGCGGCTAGTGCCAACTTCAGCGTTGAAATCACCACAAACTATTAGCATGTCGGACCGGGGACAATTTTGGACGACATTAGTGAGGTGGTGATAGAACGAGTTTTTGCCTTGTACATCGGAGACCTCGGTCGGTGCATAGCAGCCCACCACAGATACATGTTGGTTTTGACCACGAAAACGGGCAACCATTATTCTTTCACTGATGGATTCCACACCGAGGAAAGCCTTAGCAGCAGCGTCTGATACAGCAATTGCCACACCTTCCGTTCTATTGGTAGCGTGCCCACTGTGGTATATTGTGTAAGGATTATTGCCAGCGGTTATTCTGACCGAGCCGATGTTTGGAATTCTGGCTTCCGTCAGGCAGGCAATGTCTATACGTAGTTCCTCTAAGTCGCGTATAAGTAGATGTTGCCTGTCAAGAGAGGAGATACTATTCACGTTCCATGTGGCAATTCTCATTTCGCCAGTGGTGGACAGTATACTTGGCTTTTTCTCTGAGATCAGGTTGATAAGATGTTTCGTCAGCATTTGATCCTCTTCAGTAAATCCTTCAAAGTTACTAGTTGTAGAAAGGTTAAAGATATCCATACAGCATAAAATCTCAGGGAACAATAAGGGACCGCCAAGTGGAGCCCTGGAACATCTTGGCTACCCAATGATTATCAACTCCGCTTAGAACTGGACTATCCTCGCCAGCCATTCATCCTCTAGGCGCGGAGACACAGGATTGAGGGAATACCATATTCAATGATCGCTAACCAAAGGATACTCGGCTAGATCGGACCGCACGTCGCCACTGCGCAGCCGGACTTTTGTTCGTGGTTTGTCACCCACTAGTCTCATGACCGGTTATAGCGCCGATTACCCGCTGAGAAATCTCACCACCAAAGAGACAGCTCGGCATTTTGTGAGAGGTACGGTCCGAGACTAACCGCACCCCACCTGCTCCTCTGATGGTGAGAGAGTGTGAGAGAGTTTGTGTAAGACGAAAAGCTCTAGTGCTTGTCCTGAACTTTGATATTAGCTTATCCTTTAGGCCACGCTTTGCAAACACTGTCAAAATTCGCTTCCAAATTAAAATTGCCAAAGATGGCTCCTCCATTAGTTGTCATGACAGACCCGATTCTATAGCCCGATAAACTTTACATCCATGCTGTATAAAGGTTGATTTAAGAAATGTAAATGAAATAAAATGTAACACCAGGGTAGGCAAGAAAACTTGAACTTGCTGAGGGATAATATAATATATAACTCAAACTCAATAATGCATGCTCATACAAAACCCATTCTTGGGTAGCCTAGCTTAATGCGAAAATCGAAAACACATATCAGAAAATAGGAAGAAAAGTAAATAGAAGTGTAACGGTCATACACCCTCAAACTAAAGGTTTTGTTTTTACTTGTTTTATTTTACCATTGTATATACTGGAATTCATTGTGTATAGGAAGCCAAACTACAACGAGCCAACACTTTGGCTGCCACTGCGCCCAGACACCATCACAGTCCCTCCGCCACTCGCAGAGAGCACGATATCTGGGCAGACTCCCCTGAAGATAGATCATCCTCTTCTCGTCCTTCCGTTGTACCGCAGGATCCAAGTGCTCGGTATAACGCGCTGCTTGAGGAATAATTTATTATTCAGTACAATTACTAGTGATGGGCACTGGATATCCGGATAATTTTTATATCTGGATATTTAGAAAGTTTTTATATCCGGATAATATCCGATTTGAGAAAAAATATCCGGATATCCGTCTACATTTCAGACAAAGTAATGAATAATTAGCAGATTTTGGACAAAAATTTCTTAAATTTTTACAATTTTTTATAAATTTCTCTGAAAATATTTTTGAAACCTACGTTGTGGATTCGCCCTTTGATAGAAATTAGCAGCGTACCGAAAAATTGACAGAAAACTTGAATTTTAACTCCACAATCAAAAATTTTTTAAATTAAGTTTGAAATAGGCCGTTAATCGAATATCCGTTAACGCATAATAGGCGGATATCTAGACATTAAAAACGATCCGGTGCCCATCAATAATAATTAATTTAATGTTTAGCGTTTAGCGTAAAGAAGGAACCTGCTTGAAAGATTAGGCTTACCTAGCTGTTGTTTATTTACGTAGGTTTTTGTAACAGTCTTGCTTGTTATGAACGTACTTTTGCGTACTTGTTATGCATGTAGGTAATCAATCTTGTCTTGTCTCCTGGGAAATTAATCTCCGGATTGTCAGCCATGAATTTTAATGCACTATTACGTGGGCTTCCTGTCCCCTGTTTCACTGATACCTTTTCATGTATTGCCACACTTAATCTCATTTAAAATATCAACGTATAAGGAGACAAAAACATTAAACCACAATTTGTAGCATAACAAAAATGTTTGTGACAGACAAGCAGTATTGTGTTTCTTTGTTTTTTGCCAGAGACGGACAATTCGCAGCAAGAATCTCGGTTTTTTGAAACAATGACGGAGCCTTCCGCCGTGAATAACCGGAGGCTACTTTGTTTTGTGTTTCAGGTATTATAATCCAAACGATTCTTCCCTTTATCCTCGGAGATCCGCTCCGGATGCCAGCAAGCACGATGATGACGACGATTTGTTTGCGGACTATCCTGATCACCATATGCGTCGATAAGGAAGCTCAATTTACCTCCTTCTCCTTTGAACATTTTTTGGATGATTATGCTTTCAGTGTACAGATTTTCCGTTGAGTATGCAGAAACACACAACGTAAAAGAGACCGCTTAGTTGATCGTTAGGGATTTTAAAATTCTGGAAACGAAAAAACAAATGTATTCTGCAATGCGTATTGTGATTCTGCATAACAAAGAGCTTTGAATGAACGAACACAGCGAGCATTTGAACATTTTCTGCGGGCTGCATTACCTAGATGAGATTTAAAGCAAAACTAAACGTGGACTAATTGCGTATTTTCTGACAGTGTGCTGAGCGATTATGCAATGCGTCTGTAAAATTAGACTTCCTAATGTGCTGATTAATCCACGGTATGTAATGCCAAATCCGAACCTTGTTTGATGCATCCCTGTCGCTATTATGTGTTATGTTTACAGTATGTATACAATTGTTTTGATTGGAGTAAACTTATTTTCTTCTGTACGCTTATATTAGCTTAAGGTTCGCGTGGGTTCAAGCAGTGAACAGAGCTTTTGTCTATTGCCCAAAATGTCCAAATTTTCGTTCGGGTTGAAATTACATTTGCGCGACAAACACAAAGATTAAATTGGATTAGATTCTGCGAATTTACATACTGAGCACAGCCGAATTTTTGAATGAAAAGCCTTCAGTAGGGTAAGTCAACCGCTAGTCCTAATCCGATGTATGGTCGTTACAAATCATTATCCTATCGGCTGTAATTTGCAAAATTGTAGTTTTTCAAAAACACGACCAATTTTCCTTTGGGGATTGTGGAGCTTTCACCAGAGAAAGTTGTGAATTATATATATATATATATATATATATATATATATATATATATATATATATATATATATATATATATATATATACAAAATTCAGGTTGCGTACACAATTTAACTAATGTCTACAAAATGAGGTGCGATTTCATAATAATTAAAAAGGATCCCCAGCTTTTCGATTGAGGTATCCAGTTACCGATGTTCCTCGAAAATGTTTTGTTCTATCTGCAAAACTTCCTAAAAGTTTTACTCCTTAATTTGCCAGACAGCCAAATGTTCGTTAAAACGAGAAAATGTTTGGCTAGATTTTGATAAAAAGATCGGTTCCTAACTCCAAGTAATAAACGAGTAATAACGGTCCAAATTTGATGACGCCAAAAGGAATCAAAACCTACTAATGCGTTTTATTTAGCTCGTGAAAGATTGAGCAGTTCGTTTTGCTTGGCAATTGCAAAGCACCTTAACACTTCGTTATCATGCATTTTGCATTGATGGATTGCGTTGATAGCGCACGGTTGCATCAATCTTTGGTACAAATTTTGAGTAACGTGTGCTGAGTAGGCTAGTGAGTAGGTAGACGTACATCAAGTAACTTTGCGGAAGTCGCGTAGTGCAACACTTGACGGATTTTCAAAATTTCAATATAAAAGATTTTCAATTAAATTTTCATTAGCTAAAGTTCCACAGTAGGCTGGAGCGGATTATCTGTTAATATGCATAGTTTGCGTCATACGAGCAAGAGTGCGTAATTGCACTAATATATATATATATATCTATATATATATATATATATATATATATATATATATATATATATAAGAAGAAGAAGAAGAGTAAGCCACTAGAGGGCTCCTCTTCTTGGCATTGCGTAACGGTGCTCCGCCCACAATACGCGAATGTTGCCCCGTTTGGTGGGGGAGGGTCGGCCAAATTGACAGAGTATACCCCCTCCGTTTGGTGGGGGTAGTCGAAAAGAGATCCCCTTTTGGTGGGAGGGGGATATAGAGCAGAGGATTACGGTAGTTTCTGTTTATTTCCAAAATGGGTTCCCGTTTGGTGGGGGGATGTAGTCAAAAGAGGTCCCCATTTGGTGGGGGTAGGCAAAAGGGGTCCCCGTTTCGGGGGGGAGGTGGGTCGCCAACAGCCACTTAGATTCAACCACTCTTTGTCTGTCTTGACGACCCTCCCCCAAACGGGACACTCTTCTACCAACCCCCCCCCCCCACCAAACGGGGACCCCGTTTCACTCACTACTCCCTCCACCAAACGGGGACCTCTTTTGGCTAGCCCTCTAGTGGCTTACTCTTCTTCTTAAGTATAGGAGAATTATGCACTCTTGATACGAGACTGTGTAGAGTCTCATCTCATTCGGAATGACCATGCTGGGATTTCAGTAGAAATTGTATCGACAATGCTTGTAAGTGCACAGTAAGGTTAGCCCTTCATGCTATAATGTTTCTGTCTTAGAATTTAAAATAGCTAACAATGAATTTTCCTGCTACTAACGTCGCAGAAATTAAATGAGAAACATCTCACTTGAATTAAAGATTGAGAATAATCACATCCAAAATTTTACACTTTTTTCTCTACCCACTTTATCATGTCACAATCTGCTGCTTTGCGTTGGGGGTCGATATTCCCAAGATTGGATTAGAATCTATAACTAACTTGGGTTAAATAAATTTTCTGGTTCAGTCAGGAAATTTCAGTGTTTGTTAAACCCAGTGCTCAACCCAGTGTATCAAACATATCGGGGTTCAATTATAGCTATAAAGTTATAGTACCTTAATCCTTGCTGATTAGATTTTATCTCAACTGAAACTGCAACCAAACCCTGTTCAATTCGTGTTTATTCAACCCAGCAATATTGGCAATATTGACTGCTTCGATTTCAACCCCATTTGGACTAGGATTTAGATTTCAGCCATGGCTGAAGGCTGCGATAACATCAATCCTTGGTCCAGGGGCCAGTTTCATAAAAAACCGTCTCGAGTTCTCGAGTTCTAAAGTTCTCGAGTAGTCTGTTTTCAGTGACAGCAAGCAACCTCTTCTCTATTAATAACTATATATATGGAAAAGTATCTACGGGAAATTTCATGGTGATTTATTCAATCAATTATATATGCAAATTATTGAAGCAGGAAGAAAAAATTTACAAATTTGGATTTTGAAAAAATTCTCGAGTAGGTTTCAAGTTGACGAAAATTTCTCTGGTCGAAATCGACCAGAGAACTTGATTCGAGAACTCGAGAACATTTTCAGCGAGACTTTCAGTGTGACCTGCGGATCTCGAAAACTTCCAGCGTAGTTTAGCTACTAGACTCGAGAACTCCAGAAGATTTTTTATGAAACTGGCCCCTGGTCATGTAAAAGATTACAATTGTTTTGGTATGTACAGTAACGTATAACCTTCCATCATTGTCGTGTGTGCTTACAAATGTGCTGGTTCATTGAATTTATTGTTAATAATAATACCTACATAAGTTATTGTTTTAAGACAACATATATAAAAAAGCAAGCTATGGTTTTACCAAGAGTACATAGTAACTAGAGTGTGACAGGCGTCAAGCTCTTAGTTATTAGGCTTGGGACATCATCTGCACGATAACGGCTGCCCCCCCACAAATTAGACCCATCACTTCAAAGAAATTTGCACGCTATGTTTGTGTCCTGAAGCTCGCAACAGACGCACATTGAATCAACTGAGTAGTTGTGTTTTTGAGCTTTAGAACACAAACATAGCGTGCAAATTTCTTTGAAGTGATGGGTCGTAGAGCCAGGAGTGTCACCTCAAATGATGACTGCATCCGTGGAAGGGGGGCCGGCCGTTCTACACAGACTCCTGTTACCTTCCCACCGTAGTGGCACCCATTTACCGACCAGTTAAGGATGGATGGCTGGGTTGGCTAGAGTCGGAGCGGAAGAAGAAAACTAAAAAGGTTATTTAAGAAAAATAGTGTTAATGAAGAAAGTTTCGATGAGTATGAAAAAAAAAAAGGGATGTATGAAAGTAGTGAAAGAAAGAAAGGGGATGAAAATAATAGATAAAAAAGGAGGATGTAGGAGAAGTGGGGAAATTTTGTGGCCTCCTGGGATCGAACCACCGAAAGATCCGAAGTTCTTACCAGCGCCTTCGACCACTCGGCCATCCCGACCCAAGCCTAATAACTAAGAGCTTGACGCCTGTCACACTCTTAGTTATTATGTACTCTTGGTTTTACATACATTTTTCACAACTTTTAAGCTTAACAATATTAGAAAATCATGACTCAAACTCGTTGAGCGGGGTTTGATCTTCCGGCGTTTTTGGTAGAATACTTTTGAGCAACTGTCTCAGCTGGTGACTGCTGTCAAACTGTTCCGCAGAAGGCGGGCCCGTCGACGGACTGTTGGAGTCTGACTTGGACCAAAACAACCAATTAATGATAATTAACATGATGGTAAAAACCACCAGAGAAACAATGATAAAACTGGCATCCAGCAGGGAAAAGGAATTGCTACTGGAATTGGATACGTCTCCGTTGATTTCAATAAAGTTTATAAGCGAAGAATTGGCGCTGTCCACTGCTGATGGATTTAGAGCTAAATTTCGACCAAGCTTCATTCTAAAACTTAATCGGGAAAAGTATTATAGGATATACCTAAAAGATGTAGAAGCTGAACAATAGTTTTAGGTCACAGCCACAATGCAGAAAAGCGGAAAAGCAGAAAAAATTTACTTTTGCTTCAAAACATTTGTTCAAAAGTGACTGAATTGGACTAATGAGTGAAAAGCCAATAGCCATTGCCCAAAATGGTAAACAACCGGGCATAGCCATATCTAAATATACAAAAACCGAAAACCAGACCCTAAGACGCACTGAATATGGCAGCACAAAGTTCATAGAGATCCGACTTATTAACAGGGTATAATAGAGTTCACTACTAAAGAGCTTTGGATGGGTTGATAAGCTACAGTAGCGCTACAAAAGAAAAGCCAAGATAAAGTGACTCCTCTGTACATCTTAAAGCTAAGCATTAATGCATAATTTTTCTAGAGGGCAGTCTTTTAAAGGATTAAGTCAATTTAATGGACATATTAATTACAGTTTTGGTTCAAGCTTTCTTCTCTTGCTAAAACGAATGTGTAAAACATTTCACCTTTATTATATGTGGAGATCATGTGAACTGAATCGCAAATGATCCCTGCTTTTGCAACATCCGCTTTAAGTGACGTAAAGATCAAAAGAGGAGTACATAACCACTGGAGTCGGTCATCATTGTTTCTCAATTCATTAGCTCAATCTGAAGGAAACTGAATCTGAATGAAAATTAAAATGCATCAAAACCTTACTCCTTCCTGTGTATTTAGCAGGAGATAAACCGATTTTTCAGGGGTTTCAGCGGTGCATAGCTTTCATTTATTTAGCTCCAGTCCAAAGTAACATAAAACAAAATTGCTATATATCAACGATTTCACTGCTCTTATGTTGTCGGCAGAGTTAAAATTAACCCTTTCACTTATATATGTAAGCTTGACTTTCCCTTTTTTAACTCTTTCATGAGATGGATTGTGATAAATTTAACTCCTCCATCTCTTTCGCGACAAGAACCCAAGCATAAAAACTGTAATCTCGTTCGTCTATCTCGAAGGGATGTTGCACCTGCACGCACTTCCGCCTTCTATTAAATGCAAGAATAAGAATTATAATTATCATGACGCTGACGCTAGCCTGTGGATCGGATCGTATTTCAGTACTACAAAAGTGCGAAAATCTGAATTAGTAGTTAATCAGTATCGGTTGTACCGCATTTCGCTTGTGAATTGATACAGTGTTACTGAAAATTAAGCTCATAGCCGGATCGGATCGCCTGCCGATCGGTAGTTATTTTGGTTGCCAATCCGATCCACATCACTACCATTTACCCTCCAACCACACGCACGAACTGGCTGCTGTATTTACAATGAGCTTAGTTCCTTGGCTACGGGAATCTGCAGAAGCTTTGCTGCAAGTGAATTTGAATAAGTGCAGCTGCAGGTACAAGCTCTCTTCACTAACGGCTGACGTTACAACAGATTCGCACCCTATTTTTGCTTTACTAGGCTCGAAGCAGCTACACACTAGGCTCACGCAGGTATTGTTTTCAAGCGTGTGTATAGAGCGAGTGAGCGCACAAAAACGTGTACTGGGTGCCAATGTGTTGGGAGTCACCGGATACACGTTAGAGGGGGTGAACCGCTAGTGAACAGAGCATACACCCGTTCCTGTTGCTGATTACAGAATGCTGGCCAGCTGTTACAATCCTAAAAACCTACACTCTTGTTGAGTGAAAGTTTTTAGAATCTCAGATGAAATTGCAAGCTTTACACCTCTACATCAACGGCTGCGATTCGCTGACAAGCTGTGCTTCTATCGCTAATGTATAGATGAAATTTATGGAACCCAAAATTAGCATAGAGGCTTAACAACCTGTCAAAGTCAGAGTTGAATTTAGGAAGCACTTAACGCATTAGATAACTTTAACAAGCAATCCACTCAATGTTAGTCCATACAGTACGACTGATCAAGAAGGATAACGAACGTTTGTAAACGTATGTATGGAGCCTCAATTCTCTCCTAAATTTTGTTTAGGGAAACATGGCAGTGGTACGAATTAAATGACTACGTCGAACACCCTGCCTGCAAACTGCGCGCAGCAGCCTCATCTCAGCCAGTACCGACCTAAGTTGTAGTAAGACAAGATGCTCAATTTAATATAGAAATATCATAATAAACATCAAATACGTACAGTGCAAATAAATAAATACTGAACACGTTGTTACATCGACATTAAGTTATAAAAATTAAATTGAAAATTGTATAGAAATTAATCAATCAACATTAACCTTCGAAAACGTTAGGTTCCGCTGAAAAGAGTTAAGCTCGCGAACTGTCCCAAAGGCTCTCCCTCTATAGAAATATAGTGGGGTGTAGGGTCGGAAATGGAAGGGGTCACAACTACATTTTCTGCAGAGAATCTGAACAGAACAAACCATTGGTCATATTAAGACATTGTGGTGGTGGCACGGCGGAAGAGGAAACGTTCCGTACCGACAGAATCATAAAATACATACAAAAACTATACATGAAAAGTTAAAGCGCTACGAGTTCTGCTTCTTATATTCGATTCGTTCTACTTTTACTTCTCCATCGATCAATTGGTAGACATAAGTGACCACGACATTGGATTGAATGTCCATCAGGGCAAAAGAAGGAATGATCTCACTACAATAAAAGAAAGACACAAAGCGTATCACAACGTTATCCGATAAAAAAACAATTTCACAAAAGAACGCTAGATTTGCGTGTCGCATCCATAATTTGAAGTCTCAAGCAAGATACCGGATGTTAAAAAGTTGTGAGCATTCCTGCTACAGCTAAAGCTCACAAGGTGCAATATCTGAAGACTCAAGTACTAGAGCCATGCGAACTGTAAGTTTCGACTATTAACAAGTTCTGCGATAACAACTGCATATTCAATAGTGGTTAGGCATTTTATTAGCATACATAAAAGCAACACGACTGCATGCAAGCACATAGTGTATGTGTGGGAGGATGTTTTCACAGGACCCAAAGACCGAGCGTGACCAAGAAATTTTGAGAGAACGCAAAATTACATAAAAATTTGCTCACAACTTCCGTGGCATCAATTGAAAATTTAGTCTTCGTGGAAACTAAGCAGAATTTATATGGTAAAAATTTAACAGACTACTTGTTTCAGGTTACAACATGGTAATATAACCATTTCTCAGGGAGGGAGCCGAATCGGAAAGGGCGGTCAGAAGGACTCCTCCCCCAAGTAGAAAAATTAGTTAAACGCGGGCACGCTCTCTTTTATCCTGGACTGCTGGCCCTGGAATTTCCTGAAAGTTGAAACCAAATACGAAAGTCCAGCCGATGAGCTACCGACTTCCCTCACATCTAGTTTGAAAAACGCTAAAAGTCCTATAAATGTTCGGACGGAAACTTAAGCAACATATATATACCCCCATTTCAATTTGGCCGACCCCACCCCTCTCCATCTATCAGCAAACCAGACGAGTCCACGCTACCGCACAGACACTATGGAACAAAAATAACAACACAATTAGGAAGACTATAGCACAAATAACCGGTAAAGACCGTAAGAGGCTAATAACGAATGCTACAATAAATACTCACTTATCCAGTGGGCTGTAGGCACCGGTAATAGAGCCAGGATTGATGTAAAATTTCCCGTCCTGTTCAAAGGCTTCAAAGCGATGTGTGTGGCCAGTCACCAGAATATCCACGTCCAGCTGACGTCTCAGAATCGCCAGGGCCTCCACGTCGCCCCAGGGGACCAGCTGGTGCCCGTGACAGAGACCGATGCGAAACTGACCCACCGTTACCACTTTGGTGTCAGGATACGAAGAGACCTGTAAGCAAGGGCAAATAATATGAGTATAGATATCGTTACTTTCACAATATACGCGATCAAAACGTTTATTTAAAAAATTTACCCTGGCCTGACACTCATTTATCCAAAGCAGAACGCTACCCGAAAGGTGAAATTTGATCTATGTATATATGCTGGGAGATCCGACGAGACACAAGCCAAAGACAAGGATATGTATGTATGTATATATACGTATGTGTGTGTGTGTGTGTGTGTGTGTGTGTGTGTGTGTGTGTGTGTGTGTGTGTGTGTGTGTGTGTGTGTGTAAACACAGTGATTCTGTCACAAAATTTACTTATTCCGACTAGGAACAACAGATAGAGCTTTCAAAACAGAATCATTTAAAAACCAACTTCTATGCGAACTATGACAACACATTCGTTCCCAACCCTAACACAACTCTGCACCCATAAATAAAAACTCTGTTAGCACGCACACACACACACACACACACACACACACACACACACATATATATATATACATATATATATATATATATATTTGCAATTAACCTCGTCGAAGTCTCCACGAACAACATGAACATCTCCAGCCAAAGACTTCAAATAGTCAAAAGATTCCTTTGTAGTCAGATTGCCAGTGCTGAAGATGTGCTGTATCTTGTTTGGAACCAGGAGTTTCCGAAACTGGCCAGGCAAATTGTGGCACCGATGAGGAATGTGCAAATCGCCCACCAAAAGCACCAGCTAAACCAAAGCCACATGTACATACGCATTTATGTAAGTTTATTACACTTTTTATATTTTTATTTCCGTATGTGCTTGCTTACTTGCTTATTCAGCCACATCGTGTCCGATGTATTGCTGGTATCCAATTAGGCATCCAAGGAACGACTGACAATCATGCGCCACTGGCATCTATCAGCAGCCAGTGTCCGGCAGATACCAAGCCAGTCATCGTGCCAATGTCGTCCGTAAATTCCAGATAGCCAGTGAAGATCCTTCTGCACCACCCGCATCCATGTTTGGCGGACGCCACCCCTTGGTCTCCGCCATTCTACTGGAGGGACGAAAGAGATGGTACTGTTGGGAAATCGAGACAGCGGCATACGCAGCACATGTCCCAGATATTTTAAGCGCCTCCGTCTTATAGCCATCTCCATGGTAGGTCGTCTTAGTCTTTCACGGATGGCTGCGTTTGTGACATGGGCAGTATAGTCAATTCCTAGAATACGGCGAAGACAGCGCATCTTGAAGCCAGAGAAGAGGGCAACGTCAGACTGCTTTAGGGGCCAAGTCTCGCAACCATAAAGCAGCACTGACATTACCGCTGCATCAAAGACTTTTATCTTGATTGTTAGTGATATGTCGTGCTTCCGCCATAATTTTTCCTCCAAGGAAGTGAAAGCTGCCCGAGATCTCGCTATCCTGTAACGGATCTCATTAGTGATGGATCCGTTGTTGGATATTTCCGACCCAAGGTATCGGAAGGCATCCACATTTTCCAGTTGCTCACCCATAGGTTAACGCGGGGGGGGTCTGGGGGGGTCCAAGCCCCCTTCAAACCGGACAAGGTACAAGCCCTATCGCCGTCGGAGGCAAGGGGTAACGAAAAAATGGCCAAGGGGTAACCAAAAATAACCAGAAAAAATTAGTTTTTACAGCTAAATTTCAAAAAATTTCCGGCTTCGCCGGAATTTTTTAGCTAAAATGCTTAATTTTTCGGAAAAATCGGGCAAAATTTTGAAATTTTTCCAAAAATTGAAGATTTTTTGCAAATTTTGACAAAAAATTGGTAATTTTAATAGGGATGCACCGGGGCCTGGCCCCGGCCCCGGCCCCGGCACCGGGGCCAGGCCCCGGCTCCGGCCCCGGCCCCGGTGGTCAGGCCCCGGCCCCGGTGGTCAGGCCCCGGTCCCGACCGGGGCCAAAAATTAGCAAAATTTTGAACATTTTTGACATTTTTTGACAAAGAATTTGAAATTTCTAAGGCCAAGAAGTGTTGCAAATCGTTTATTTTCCCACCGATTTGAATGAATACAACGATAGTAACGTTTGTATATCAGAAAGTATTGCAAAATTTGAATTTTCAAGAAAATTTTTGAAAATTTTCTATTTGGACCCCCAATTTCCAGGCCCCGGCCCCGGCCCCGGCCCCGGTAGTGGCGGCCCCGGTGCATCTCTAAATTTTAATAAAATTAGCGTTAATTTTTCGAAAAATTTTGCAAATTTTTTCTTGAGGTACAAGCCCCCCCTGAAAATTTTTGTTCAAGGTACAAGCCCCCTCAAAATTTTTTGGGGACAAGCCCCCCCAGGACCCGACCCTATGTTAATGTCTGTGCTCACCGTTTATTAGAATAGTAGGCGGGAGGCAGCGGCTGTACAAGACTTTCGTTTTCCTGATGTTGATGGTGAGGCCAACTCTAGTGGCAGTGCCGGCGACAGCGTCGAACAGGCGCTGAAGTTTATCCTCCGACTCGGCCAGTATCGCTATATCGTCAGCATAGTCAAGGTCTGAAATATCAGTGCCGTGAACAGAGCTTGCATCCTGTCCTGCCTCAGCCAAGGCGGTTCGCATTACCCAGTCTACAAGACAGTTAAATAGTAATGGAGATAGGGGAGCGCCCTGTCGAACTCCCGTTTTGATGGAAAAACTGTCTGATAGCAGCCCACAAGCACGCACGGATACGGTAGTGTTCGCATACAGCATTTTCACCAGATTGCAGAGTTTGTCGGGTACACCATCCGCTTCCAAAATAGACAATAGCCCAGATCTGTCGCCAGAGTCAAATGCTGACTTGAAATCTATGAATCCAATCAAGGTGGGCCTTCCGTACTCGTAGCGTGTGACTCCAAAATGCGGCGAAAAGAAAATATCTGGTCCACACAACTTCGGTTGGGTCGGAAGCCGGCTTGATTTTCACGAAGTACCCGTTCATACGATCTTCCCAGCCTTCGCAGAATTACAAACTCCAGTACTTTGTAAGCAGAGCACAGCAAAGAAATCCCGCGGTAATTGGAGCAGTCGGACCTGGAGCCTTTCTTGTGCAATGGAATAACGATAGATGCATTCCACCCATGGGGCAGTTCCTCGCTCTCCCATATCAGCACGATGAGCTGGTGCAGACGACTAGCAACCGCAGCACCACCAGCAGCTAGTAGCTCCGCCGGGATTGCGTTCGGACCTGCAGCTTTTCTTGACTTCAAGCATTTGACAGCATCCTCCACCTCCTGTAGAGATGGTGGTTCGTCACTGCATTGCAAGAAGCCCAGAAACGGCAGTTCATCAGGTAACAGCGGATTTGCAGGTGGATCACAGTTTAAAAGGTTGTCGAAATGTTCCTTCCACCTGCTGATTTTAGCTTCGTTGGCCGAGATGGGAAGACCTCGATTATCACTCAAAATTTCGCTCAAAATTCCGTATGTGACATCAGTTTATATTTAAGCATTTAATGAGTTAATAAGATATGGTAATAAAAAATGGACGTCCACCTAGAGTCAATCCAACCTTAGTCTTCGTAATATGGGCAAATGTAATTTTTGCTTAAAAATTTTGTAATTTCCTAGACTTTTTGAAGTCAGCCAGAAAAAAGGAAATAAAAGGAAAAAAGGAACCGCAACAGGCCTGTAAGTTTTATAAGATTAGGACTCCATAAAATTCGTTACTAGAAGTTCATCAAAAACTAAATTTTTCAAATCCACAATGAATTATTGCATTTAACACTGTGGACCAGATTTGCTTTTATCCAGTGTTTAACTTTCAATAAAGTAAAAAATTTGAACGAGAATCTGAAAAATATTAGAAAATATGGGCGAGAAGAAGCAAAGAAAACATTTGTAGACATTGAAAGATTATATACGTATAAGAATAGATTTTATCGGAAGAAGGCATATATAATTCATAGATTAATTAATTTCAATTAATTAAAAACTTAATTTTCTGTTTTATTGGAAAAGTTGTCTCCAGGAAATGAACCATACAGCAGTCTTGAGAAAATAGAAAAATTAAAAATAATACGGGCACTAATTAATTACAGTTCTCACTCACTGTTCGTGAGACTACAGCAAGAAATCAAGTGTTCAAATATTGCTTCATTACCCAACTTATGAACAACAGGCAGGCTTCAAAGCTTGAAAATGTCTGCTCCGGGTACCCGGAGCTCCGGAGCAGAAGCCAGCTCCGGAGCACCGTCGGAGCGGAACTTTGACGCCCACCACTATTTTCAATGCGTTTTTGCCGATAATTTTAAAAAATTTCTCAACTTCTGGGGGCTCCGCTCCCCAGACTCCCCGCTGTTCTGGATATCTTTTGTAGAATTGGTGTTTTCTGTCCATATTATGGAACCATCTCCAGCAGCAATTAAAGCTTCGAACCTTTTAGTACGTAACCAGCATTTTTGAAGAAGAAGAAAAAGTAGTTTACAAGACGTTACAATCAACATCCTACAAGAAACGACGTTCCTCCAGCGTCCAGCAACAATTTTACGGCATTTTACTTTTTACACCAACAGTAAATAGCATTGTAAGACTACGTTATGAGTATATACAGGACTAGTGATGTGCGCCGGAGCTCCGGGTACTCGGAGCAGCCTTTTGCAAGCTTTGAAGGTGCTAAGAAAAATTTGAAAGTATGATCTTTCTCTGAACTCCACGATTTCTCCTTACATCTCCTTACAGCACGTAAGACTGTATTGAATTTTACGCTGTCGTACTCCTGTTTTTAAAAATGTTTCAATTTTCCCAAGGCTGCGTTCTTATACTGCTCAAGACGTTTCATTTCTCTGGAGACAATTTAAAAGACAACTTAAGAGACAACGACAAGAGACAACTTATAAACTTATAAACGGTAAACTTGTCCATGTTCTAAATATATGAAAAAATAAATATATACAATTTTAATACATTTAAGAATTCATTCCGTAAAACGTTTTAAGTTTCGTACTTGTTATTAACCCTTTAACGCCCAGACTTAAAATTTTTGTTCCATTAAATATTATATACATTTCCGTTAAATCTATTCCATGTATACAAGTAACAAAAATGCTCCGCACAAAAGGGGATAATATGTGTGTTGGGCCTATGTCTATCCTTTAAATTCCGGTTGAGAAAGGCATACATCCGACACCGCAAAAGTTGCTCAGCTCACTTAGGGCTTTCATTTGATACCAAATTTTACCACTTTTGAAAAATTTTATTTTTGACCCAAAATCGCCTAAGTACTCACCTCACCCCACCACAGCACTCTACAGCCACTTTGGGTGTGCAGTTCTATGGCAAAAGTTGCTCAGCTCACTTAGGGCTTTCATTTGATACCAAATTTTACCACTTTTGAAAAATTTTATTTTTGACCCAAAATCGCCTAAGTCCCCACCCCACCCCACCACAGCACAGCACTCTACAGCCACTTTGGGTGTGCAGTTCTATGGCAAAAGTTGCTCAGCTCACTTAGGGCTTTCATTTGATACCAAATTTTACCACTTTTGAAAATTTTTAGTTTTGACCCAAAATCGCCCATGTCCCCACCCCACCCCACCACAGCATTCTACAGCCACTTTGGGTACGCAGTTCTATGACAAAAGTTGCTCAGCTCACTTAGGGCTTTCATTTGATGCCAAATTTTACCAATTTTGAAAAAATTTCTTTTTGACCCAAAATCGCCTAAGTCCCAACCCCACCCCACCACAGCACTCTACAGCCACTTTGGGTATGCAGTTCTATGACAAAAGTTGCTCAGCTCACTTAGGGCTTTCATTTGATACCAAATTTGACCACTTTTGAGAAACTTTATTTTCGACCATTTGACCCTCCCACCCGACTGACCCTTCAAACGGCAAAGTAGAACCAGCCCAGCAAAATAGGTACGTCGGACGGCAAAACGAATACCGGGAATGAGCTGGGCACACCAGAAAACCCCTATAGACAAAGTTTTGAGAGGCCAGGTAGAGCCTACTATGGACCTCCAGGAAGCGGTTTCCGACTTGACCCTCCAGACGGCAAAGTAGAACCAGCCCAGCAATATAGACACGTCGGACGGCAAAACGGATACCGGGAATGAGCTGGGCACACCAGAAAACCCCTATAGACAAAGTTTTGAGAGGCCAGATAGAGCCTACTATGCACCTCCAGGAAGCGGTTTCCGACTTGACCCTCCCGACGGCAAAGTAGAACCAGCCCAGCAATATAGACACGTCGGACGGCAAAACGGATACCGGGAATGAGCTGGGCACACCAGAAAACCCCTATAGACAAAGTTTTGAGAGGCCAGGTAGAGCCTACTATGGACCTCCAGGAAGCGGTTTCCGACTTGACCCTCCCGACGGCAAAGTGGAACCAGCCCAGCAAGATGGGTGGGTCTGACGGTAAAACTGACTGCGGGAATCGATTCTCCGTTACAGAAAACCATTGTATGGAATATTTGAGCTTTCAAAGTTAAATAGATAGCGAGAAATTTCAATTTTTCATTTTTCGAATTTTCGCCATTTTTGACGGGCCACTGTGGTCGCTAGGAAAGTGATAGAGAAACGCAACCTGGACCGTTAGTTAGTTCAATATATGTAATTTCTGAATATAAAAAGAAATCAGCTCCAGCTCGTAACGTTCGACCTGAGCGACGACCACAAAAATGGTCACTTTTCGCTATGAGCCGACTTTGCGGCGCCACTGCGGCGCAGCTGCGGCGCAAAAAAGTTGTGATTCTTAAATTCTTTAGAGGGTACTACTAGACCCCATAGCCCTTTAGGTTGGCCCACCGCTGCAGATCACGTGAAAGCGGCGAACATTATGTACAATACAACCATCAAATAGGAGAAACCGAAAAAAACATCGCCGCCATAACCGGTCCGGGGCGCAACTTTTTAACGGTAAGTGATACGGGGTTGAAACTTCACAGACATAACTAAACTCGATGTGCTCTACAATTTGCGCATGAAATCTGCGCAGGATCTGCGCAGGATTTTGCGCAGCTTCTGCGCAGCTTATTTTACACTGTCTCCAGCCACTTTTCACACATATTATAGGGGTCGCTGCCGCGACCCCTATGATAAACTTTCAAACACTGCAGTTGTTATCTTTGCTTTTTTTCTGTCTTTCAGATCAAAATTCTGTTAGCTCAGATTTTATATATTTCAGTTTGATTATGTATTATACATCCTCATGATAAGTTAAATACGTAGTGGGTAAATGAAATCTGGTCCACACCCGTCAAATTTGCAATATTTTATGCATGAATTTGAAAAGTTTGGTATATATACATTTCATGAAATTCCTGCAAGAAATATTGAGTATTTCATGTGGAATATAATATCTAAATTTGCCAAATCTTTGAAAAAGTGAAACATTAAAGTAAACTGCAGTGTAAACTAACA
Source organism: Trissonchulus latispiculum (assembly GCA_030248195.1). Classification (NCBI taxonomy): domain Eukaryota; kingdom Metazoa; phylum Nematoda; class Enoplea; order Enoplida; family Ironidae; genus Trissonchulus; species Trissonchulus latispiculum. The sequence goes on from JASAND010002335.1 coordinate 74,222, forward strand.
TGGGCTTTTACGTATGTAAACACAGCATAATGCACAATCAATTAACCCAAAAATTCTGTGAAATATTGTCAGAAACTGAACTTATTTCAGATCAAAATTACAGCGAACAAACGTAATTCGTATGTAGCAAAGAAATCTGCATCGGAAAATAAACAGTTAAACGATAAAACTTATTTTATTTTTATTTTATCATAAAAATATACAGCGCAGCGAGTAGGCATGCTTTTTATTGACTAAACAACATCTTTTTAGCTTAAACCGAAATTTTTGCAATTTTGCCTTCACTAACAGTCGGAGCTCCGCGGAGCTCCGGAGCTCCGGTGGTCCGACAGCCCGCTCCGGAGCGGGCAAATGTCTCAGCGCACATCACTATACAGGACAGAGGAGGACTACAGTGGTCACCTAACCCTCCGCCCCTTCAGAAAGCGGTCAAAATTTAATCTTTTAATTGTCAATTTGTAACTATATATTTGGGTCTATCAGCATGACAATTTCTTGTGGTAAATTATTCCAAAGGTTTGGAGAACGGTACACGAAACTGTTACGAACATCAAGTGGAGTTACCCCACACTTTAATTTTAATCCACGGCTTCTGCAACTGAAACTATTGTCATAGCAAAAAGTTCATGAAACGGTAGATCAACGTGATGTTTAATTAATTGTGAAATTTTGAATATGTGAAAAAAAGTGAATTTGTGAAAAATTATTCCAAAAAGTTGGAAAAATAAACAAATCGTTGCAGTAGGCGAAGTTTTTTCAGAAATTGGAATTTGTCCAATCGTAGTTTTGACATTTAATGGATTAATCTTTTTAGACTTTTCCACTGTGAATTTTATTAAAATTCACAAAATTTCCTCAGCGTCTGAGGGCATCGCCCCCAGACCCCCGCGTGGGTTCTTCCGGGACTTTACAGAACAGTGCAGTTGGCAGAACGTTGGCTTGAGCCTTGAATGATCCGAAAATAACATTGCAGCAAGAAAATAATGTTTAAATTTATTTTATTTCGTATCTGAAAAACAACACTTTTAGATTTCACACAGGTCTGATTTTGAAAAAACCCTAACTGGAAGTCTCGACACAGGGCTTGAAGCCAGGTTAGGATATGATGCTTTAGCTGCACATTATTCGACTACGTGTAATACGTATGCACTCAACATTTAACCAGCTGCGACAAGCTTACCATAACAAGTGCGTCAAACTTTCACAAAGGATGAACTAATTCTGTAAAAATCAAAAGCAATTAGATAAATCTACATGTCAATACAAGGTAAAGGTTTACTCCAGGAGATATCTCCGTCCTGCCACAGGACACGGGGTGCCACGGGGAAACCCATCGGTGGGAGTTGCTAGGAAATAAATCCACCCATATATATATATATATATATATATACACAAGTAACAAAAATGCTCCGCACAAAAGAGGATAATATGTGTGTGTTGGCTGTATCGTATATATATATCCCTTAAATATCCTTTAAATATATAATAAATATAAATAGGTATATATATATATCCTTTAAATTCCGGTTGAAGAAGTAAAGACAAAAGTTTCATGGGCACGTGACGTTATTTGGCACAGCAAATATTGGTGGATGGTTCCATGTCAAAAGTTGCTCAGCTCACTTAGGGCTTTCATTTGATACCAAATTTGACCACTTTTGAAAAATTTTATTTTTGACCCAAAATCGCCTAAGTCCCCACCCCACCCCACCACAGCACTCTACAGCCACTTTGGGTACGCAGTTCTATGACAAAAGTTGCTCAGCTCACTTTGGGCTTTCACTTGATACCAAAATTGATTACTTTTGAAAAATGTTACTTTTGACCCAAAATCACCGAAGTCCCCACCCCACCCCACCACAGCACTCTACAGCCACTTTGAGCATGCAGTTCTATGACAAAAGTTGCTCAGCTCGCTAAGGGCTTTCATTTGGTACCAAATTTGACCACTTTTGAAAACTTTCATTTTTGACCGAAAATCGCCTAAGTCCCCACCCCACCCCACCACAGCACTCTACAGCCACTTTGAGCATGCAGTTCTATGACAAAAGTTGCTCAGCTCGCTTAGGGCTTTCATTTGGTACCAAATTTGACCACTTTTGAAAAATTTTATTTTCGACCACTTGACCCCCCACCGGACTGACCATTCAAACAGCAAAGTGGAACCAGCCCAGCAAAATGGGTACGTCGGGCGGCAAAACGGATACCGGGAATGAGCTGGGCACACCAGAAAACCCCTATAGACAAAGTTTTGAGAGGCCAGGTAGAGCCTACTATGGACCTCCAGGAAGCGGTTTCAGACATGACCCTCCAGACGGCAAAGTGGAACCAGCACAGCAAGATGGATGAGTCCTACGGCAAAAAGGACACCGGGAATGAGCTGGGCGCACCAGAAAACCCCTATAGACAAAGTTTTGAGAGGCCAGGTAAAGCCTACTATGGACCTCCAGGAAGCGGTTTCCGACTTGACCCTCCCGACGGCAAAGTGGAACCAGCCCAGCAAGATGGGTGGGTCTGACGGTAAAACTGAGTGCGGGAATCGATTCTCCGTGCCAGAAAACCATTGTATGGAAGATTTGAGCGTTCAAAGTTAAATAGATAGCGAGAAATTTCGATTTTTCAATTTTCGAATTTTCGCCATCTTTGACGGGCCACTGTGGTCGCTAGGGAAGTGATAGAGAAACGCAACCTGGACCGTTAGTTAGTTCAATATATGTAATTTCTGAATATAAAAAGAAAACAGCTCCAGCTCGTAACGTTCGACCTGAGCGACGACCACAAAAATGGTCACTTTTCGCTATGAGCCAACTTTGCGGCGCCACTGCGGCGCTGTGGCGCAGCTGCGGCGCA
>JASAND010002336.1:0-15146 GCA_030248195.1 Trissonchulus latispiculum
ACTGTGGTCAGTGCGGTCAGGCAAATTTCGTGCGGGCTGCGGACGTGGTCGCGGGAAGGTCGCGGTCACCGAAGGTGCTGGGCAGGTGCGGAGCGGTCGCGGTCATTCAAAAATGTGTCCACCGCTAACTCTGGGCGGTGGATCTTTTGCGCTTTCCCCCTAGCCCTAACTTTTGATTTTTTGACCAATAACTTTGAAATTTTTCATGAGTGCATACTAGAGGTTGATGAATTAAAGGATTAAGAAATTTTAAAATGTTAAACGATTTTTAGAAATTTTAAATTTTAGTTTGGTAAGGGTTTTCAGGTGCGCTAAGCACAAATCTGAAATCCGTTTTTCGATTCAGTTTTTTGTTAGCTCAGTACAAGCTAGAATTTTAGTTTTAACTTTAACTTTTAGTTTATACTGAGCTAACGAAGAGCACAATCGAAAAACGGATTTCTGATTCGTGCTCAGCGCCCCGACAACTGTATGTAAGTTTGCAGCAAAATTTTTAAAAACATTTTTCGTTCTCCTTGGTCCCCGCGTACCAAATCAAAACTTAATTTTTAAAATTTTAAAATTTTAAAATTTTAAAAATTTTTATTTCATGAGCCCATAATGCACCCATGCAAAATTTCAAAGTCATTGGTCAAAAAATAAAAAGTTAGGGCTGGGGGGAAAACACAAAAGATCCTAGGTGGTTAGCTGAATATCCCGATAGCCGGATATTTACTATTAAGCTAAAACAGGTGGATATCCGGACGTGAAATAATCATCCAGTCGGCAACACAAACTAATTTCAATTTCAGATTCAGTTCTAGTTTTGGTCGGAGTTTCAGTGTGAGTTTATTCAAGAAAAGACCGTTTCTAGCGTCTAGGTTTCATATAAAGCATAATTGGATGATTATTAAGCCTCCTCCTCCTCATCCTGCAGCATACCCAAATTTTAGTTTCAAATTGCAGATTGTGTCGACTGATTAAAATAATCTTAGTTTCAGTTTCAGGTTTCTTGACTGAAACGAAAACCTGCACAGAATGTGAATAGTTTCAGTTTTAGTGACTAAAACATCACTGCCGGCTGTGAGCTCTGAAGCATCTAGAAACTTTTATAATTTTGAAACTATTATCAAAAATTAAAATTCATAATGCAAATTTTGGTATTCCACTGCAACAGCGGATTTAGTCCCAAGTAATGCCATTATCCCATATGGGACGAGATCTGAGTCCCATCCCATCCCATCCCATCCCATTCGTCACCACTGCTAAAGTGGTAAAAATTGAAAGTTGTGAACACCGGCCAACTTGGATATCATTTGAATGCTTTCGTTTAGTTTTAGTAGATAAGAAGGGGTCAGTACAAAAAGCGGACGCGGAACGGAAGCGGACTGGGGGTATAATAAGAGGACTGAAAAAGCGGACTTGTGGTATAAAATGCGGAATAAATGCGGAAATAGAGTATAAAATGCGGACTTATCTTATTAAGCGGACTGGGTCAGAATTTAGCGGACCTACTTATTTTTAGTGCGTAGCAGAATTTTGATGACGGTTTTTCGGTTTTTTTTTCGGTTTTTCAACACAGAAAACTTTTATACACTTACAATTACTCTTATTTTTGCGCAGGGTACAGTCGTTAAAACAAAAATATTCTCAATATCTATCTTCGGCTATGTTTTAGGGACAGCCATTTTTGAATCTGCTTTTTGGTGAATACAGTGAATTAAGGCCTAACCCGGTAAAGCTATAACTTGAGCACACGCTTCTGGTCTTTTCCAGATTACACCCCCCCCCCCTGAGTGGTCACCGGTCGCAAAACTTTACCGATTGAGTTGAAAATTAGTTTTGGTATGTTTTTCACAATGCTGATTTCAAAAATAAAAATTTTTAATTTCTTTTAAATTCTAATTTTTTCCACTAATTTGTGCGCTGATCATTCTTACGTCTTGAACTAACCACCTAAAGTGAACCCATAAGGTTGTGCGGCCGACTTTCACTTATCCCAACTGCCCTTTTAAGGGCAACCATTTCTAATAGAATTCGTTCTAGCCGCACAACCAACCTCATGGATTCACTTTAGGAGATTGGTCCAAGAAGAAAAAATGATCAGCGTATTCGAATTAGTGGAAAAAAATAAAATTTTAAACATTTTAAAATTTTTGTATTTTTATAATTAGCATGTTGAAGACTTATTTTTTACATACATGTTTTGCGACCTGTGGCCACGGGGGGGGTACTCTCGAAAAGACCCCAGAATTCTTCTATCAATTTCGTAATTACATCGGTTATGGAAAGTTGATCCCAACTGCCCTTTTAAGGGCAACCATTCGCATATGTGTTTCTAATTTTTGTCCGACCCTACGAAAGTTTATATTGTTAGAATTGTTTCGGGAAGCCACGGAACTTTGCATACAGGGTTGGGTGACGTGATTTTAAGATTTTACTTGGTAATGGTTGCCCATAAAAGGGCAGTTGGGATAAGACATTAATAATAGAAGCAGGCACGGAAAACGAAACGAAAGTCAACGAAATAAATAAATAAGTATTAGTATTTATAAAAACAATTAATAAATATAATTATTTGTCCAGCATGAAAATACATCATTAAAATTAAATAAGAAAATTAAACTAAATATTAAAAAATTAAATATTAAAGTTTTTAGAAGAAGCTTTTGTATTCTATCTACTAATCCTCAAACTAGGCGTAATTCCACTTCCTAAATCGCATTCAGACCTATTTTCACCTTTCATTTTCGTTGTTTGCACGCTGATTCCGGAATAGACTGCCCGGAAAATACTTTTCATGACTCTTAAAGGTCTTAGTTCAGCTCTTGGTTGTTTAGATGTGAGTCCGCTTTTTATACTGTATGTCAGCTTTTTCCCGATTAGCCAATCAATACAGTCCCCATTTTATACCAATCTCTGAGAGTCCGCGACAAGTCCGCTTTTTATACCTTTTTGCTGAGTCCGTTTCCAGTCCTTTTCCGCTTTTTGTACTGGCCCTATAAGAAGCAGTAAATGCAATACGGTCAGTGCATTGGCCAAAAATGACAATATGTAACGGCTAAAAAATCTTGAAGAAGACGGTACTGTCAAATAAGGATATCGTTCGAAAGCTCTCTACAAGTTGAGAATAAGTAGTAATAGAAGCAAATAGTGGAAAAAAAGTATAAAAACGACATCTTGCGAATCGAAAAAATTCGAATTTCGTAAAATCGAAAATTTTACGATATTTGCGTTCGATCGAAATCATACGACGAACACAAATTTTAGCTGAATTGGTCAAATTTTATACATTTTAGCAGTGGGGAGAGGGAATAAAACGGGAAAGATCACGGGTGGATGTATTCGCATTAATATTAGTTTCTGACGAGTCATTGCTTGTTTAGACACGGTTGTACAACACAAGGAGGTCAGTTGTATCTGCCTCCCATCGACAACACTATGCCTCGTAGACGACGACCTACGGTTAGTATATGTGTTGTGTACTGTCACTGTGTATCCATTATCCAAGCATTTCAGCACTGCGTTGACATCGATGTGCCATTAATTTTTGATTAAATAGTTGCAGGTTTCATTGTCGTTTAGAATTAGTTTTGAGTTAATTTAAAACGTTATTATAACTTATCCCAAAAATAAAAATTTGTGGTGTTTTAGGACTCGGCGGAAATTAGAAGAAGCCATTCGGCATCTAACAGAGGCGATTTGGATTACAAAGGTGAGATATTGGGACAGGAGGAAAGGCTTAGTAAATTTATTGTCATTCTGGTGGTGTCTCTGTCATGCTGGAATAAAAAACCAAAAAACTTCCAATTAGCTCAATAACAGTGAATTGATAACAATAATAATAATAATAACAAGCTAAATTGGCATGAATGGTTTGCCGCCGCTTCCTTCATTAGGCAGGTCATTTTCTAGGGTCGATTTTCGGTCAAATGGGGGATAAAGAGTATTTTCTGTGTTGTTTTCTGAAATTGTTGCCCTTAAAGGGGTAGTTGGGATAAGGTATATATATATATATTCCCTGGAAATGGTTGCCCTTGGAAGGGCAGTTGGGATAAGGAACTTTCCTGGAAATGGTTGCCCTTAATGGGGCAGTTGGGATAAGGAATGTTTCTGGAAATGGTTGCCCTTAAAGGGGCAGTTGGGATAAGGAATGTTTCTGGAATTCGGTTGCCCTTAAAGGGGCAGTTGGGATAAGCAGTTCTTAGCTTAAAGACACTTTACAGTTTAACAAACGTTCTTCTTGCTAACGTAATCAAATTGCAAAGCAAGTCGGAGAATATGCACAAATCCTTTTTTAGAGTACCTGGTGCAAATTAAGCATGACTGCCTTTGGTCATATCTCCAAAGCCACAACTTCTTTAAAACGTTTGATTGTGCGTATAAAATCTACGTTCTCGACCTCCCCTTGGGCCAACGTTTCGTCCAAATTTTAGACAAAAGGCTTTTAACCCGTACATCTGAAAATGGTTGCCCTTAAAAGGGCATTTGGGATAAGGAATTTTCGATTACTACAAGTTGCTTGACACACCCTCTTAAAGGGTGTCCTAGCATATCCACCAGCTCAAATTGACTAACAAGTTAAAAACACAGATATTAGGCGTTTCTGGGCAGTTTGCTCACTTTTGCGGACTCCAACAGCGTAGCATTTGGCCATATCTCGAGATCCACGGGAACTAGAAACATTCCGATTGCAGATTTGGAATCTGCGTCCCCGAATTACCCTATGACCGACTTTTCAACCAAATCGGACATTAAACGTTTTTATCCATTTTTGACACCTTCACCTGAAAATGGTTGCCCATAAAAGGGCAGTTGGGATAAGAAATTTTCTACTAAATATAGCTGAAAGTTACTTGACACTTCTTTTTAAAGGATATCTTAGCAAATCCACTGGCTAAACTTGACTAACGAGTTCAAAAAAACACAGATATTAGGCGTTTCTGGGCAGTTTGCTCACTTTTGCGGTCTCCAACAGTGTAACTTTTGGCCATATCTCGAGATTCTCAAAAGTTAGAAAAATTTCGATTGCAGATTTGGAATCTGCGTCCCCGAATTACCCTAGGACTGACTTTTCAACCAAATCGGTGACAAAAAGTTTTCGACCATTTTTGAGAATCGCCTTGCCAGAGAACCAGAACCCCCCTCTAAACCAGAACCATTTTAAAAAATTAAATTCCCTGCCCTGGTCGACTGGGTGGGTCTAGAGCGATGAAATTAAAATGGGCCAGGTTTGGGACCAACCCCCACATACCCACAAAATTTCAGCTCCGGGCGTTGAGCCTAGCTTGAGTTAATAGGGGGGGACAAGAAGAAGAAGAAGAAGAAGAAGAAGAAGAATAATAATAACAAGCTAAACTGGCATGAATGGTTTGCCGCCGCTTCTTTCTTTAGGCAGCTAACTTTGTAGCGTTGATTTTCGGTAAATGGTTGCCTCTGAAAGGGTAGTTGGGATAAGGAACTTTTCTAGAAATGGTTGCCCTTGAAAGGGCAGTTGGGATAACTAATTTTTCACTAAATATCGCTAACGTTACTTGATACACCCTCTTAAAGGGAGTCCTAGCAAATCCACCAGCTCAACTTGACTACCGGCTTCGAAAAAAGTACTGATATTTGGCTTTTCTAAACAATTTGCTCACTTTTGCGGACTCCAACAGCGTAGCATTTGGCCATATCTCGAGATCCACGGGAGCTACAAACATTTCAATTGCAGATTTGGAATCTGCGTCCCCGAATTACCCTATGACCGACTTTTCAACCGAATCGGACATTAAACGTTTTTATCCATTTTTGACACCTTCACCTGAAAATGGTTGCCCATAAAAGGGCAGTTGGGATAAGAAATTTTCTACTAAATATCGCTGAAAGTTACTTTACACTTCTTTTTAAAGGGTGTCCTAGCAAATCCACCGGCTAAACCTGACTAATGAGTTCAAAAAACACAGATATTAGGCGTTTCTGGGCAGTTTGCTCAGTTTTGCGGTCTCCAACAGTGTAACTTTTGGCCATATCTCGAGAATCACAACAGCTAGAAAAATTTCGATTGCAGATTTGGAATCTACGTCCCCGAATTACCCCAGGACATGCTTTTCAACCAAATCGGAGAGAAAAAGTTTTCGACCATTTTTGACACCTTCCTCTGAAAATGGTTGCCCATAAAAAGGCAGTTGGGATAAGGAATTTTCGATTAAATATCGCTGCAAGTTACTTGACACTTCTTTTTAAAGGGTATCCTAGCAAATCCACCGGCTAAACTTGACTAACGAGTTCAAAAAACACAGATATTAGGCGTTTCTGGGCAGTTTGCTCACTTTTGCGGTCTCCCACAGTGTAACTTTTGGCCATATCTCGAGATTCACAAAAGCTAGAAAAATTTCGATTGCAGATTTGGAATCAGCGTCCGCGAATTACCATTACCCTAGGACTGACTTTTCAACCAAATCGGAGAGAAAAAGTTTTCGACCATTTTTGAGAATCGCCTTGCCAGAGAACCAGAACCCCCCTTTAAACCAGAACCATTTTAAAAAATTAAATTCCCTGCCCTGGTCGACTGGGTGGGTCTAGAGCGATGAAATTAAAATGGGCCAGGTTTGGGACCAACCCCCACATACCCACCAAATTTCAGCTCCGGGCGTTGAGCCTAGCTTGAGTTAATAGGGGGGGACAAGAATAATAATAATAATAATAACTAGCGCTACTGCAAGAATGTGTTGCCCACAACACATTCCTTTGGGGTATAGGTTTTGCTAGATACGATTTAAGTTATTTCCGTTCAGGAAATCTGTCCCAGGACTCAAAGAGCTTTCAATTAAGTACCATATTGCCCATGTTTCAACGAATTTTTGAAAATCCGGTTTTTTCCGGAAATTCCGGATTTTCCAATCTGCGGCCATAACTTTCGCTAGAAACATTTCGGGAAAATATGGTAATGATAAAAATTACCCAGCTCGCCGAGCTCTTTCATTTGAGTATCATATCGACCACTTTTGGAGAAATTTTTCAAAATCCGGAATTTTCCGGATCAAATATCTCGAAATCCGTAAATTTTCCGGGAATTTCGATTTCAGTTTCCAAATCAGCGTGGTCGAATTACCCTATGACCGACTTTTGAGCCAAATCGGAGACAAAAAATTTTTGACAAAATTTTGGATTTTTGAAATTTCGCCTTGGCCCCCCCCCTTACCATTCGAAAAAATCCGAATTTTCAAAACCCGGAATTTCGGAACCATCTTGCTTCCGGGAGATGTCCTAGTCAAGGGCTTCAAAATAAGGTATCAACCACTCCTGTACCCCTTTCCGATCTCGAGATCTAGGGGGGGACAGACGGATAATAATAAGCACAGAACGATAACAAAGTGTTGCCCATTCCTTTGGAAAAGTGGGCAACACAATAAGTCAAAAGGCATCAAGTGGTTCCCGCCCGACATTTTTCTGCTTATAGAATGAGTTTATAATATTCGGGCCCCCATAACTCATTTGTCCTATATTTTGACGCGTTAGCCCTATTACAACTTTTTATCTACGCAACGAGAGCTTTCGAATGACACCCATATTGTTGGGTTTTGGGTTACTTTCAATTTTGACCCATTTTGACCGGTTTTGGCCATTTCTGATCCCTTTGAGGCTCCGTAACTCATTTTTCCGACATTCTGCCGCTTTGGCCCTATTACAACTTTTTATCTACGCAACGAGAGCTTTCGAATGATACCAGTATTAACCGGATACGACAATTTTCAGTTTTGACCCATTTTGACCGGTTTTTACCATTTTTGACCCTTTTGGGGCCCCGTAACTCATTTGTCCTACATTTTGGCGCTTCGGCCCTATTACAACTTTTTATCTACTCAACGAGAGCTTTCGAATGACATCGGTATCGACCGGATCCGACAACTTCAATTTTGACCCATTTTGACCTGTTTTCGGCCATTTTTGACCCTTTTGGGGCCCCGTAACTCATTCTTCCTACATTTTGACGCCTTGGCCCTATTACAACTTTTTATCTACGCAACGAGAGCTTTCGAATGATATCCATATTGAGGGGGTTTCCGTCACTTTCAATTTTGACCATTTGCAGCATCACCGTATCGAGTAATTGCGAATTGTGTGAAACTATGGTACCCAGGTTCCCGGAGGGTCTTCCCGCATCGGGTGCCACCCTACATGCCAAATTTCAGGCCAACTAGTTGACTCTAGTTTGAGATAAAAGCGGAAAACCCCTTAAAACGGCCGTTTTGGCCGTTTTTGGCCATTTTTGACCATTTTCGGCCTCATAACTAAAAATGGGTGCATTTTCAGGCCTTGACCCAATTACAACTTTTTCATGGCTCGACCAGAGCTTTCGAATGATACCAAAATTAGCTCATTTGGACAACTTTTTTATTTTACTCATTTTTACTCACGGGGGTGCTCCGGGAGCACCTCTGCTCCCCCGGGGCTCCCCGCGCTTCCGGGAGCAGTTCAAGTCAAGACCTTCAAAATGAGGTATCAACCACCTCTCTACCTTTTCCCAATCTCGAGATAGAGGGGGGGGACACGAAAATGTGAACAATAATAAGAATAAGAAGAATAATAACTAGCGACTGCGAGAGTGTGTTGCCCACCTGCAAATTCCATTTGGGTGAGAGCTTTATTTCCTAAGACTTCGATAGCCTCTCGTTCAAGAAATGGGTTCTTCTGTTATATGATTGGTCTTATTCGAATACAATAATGACGACACCTTTATCCTAAAATGGTTGCCCTTAAAAGGACAGTTGGGATAAGTGATTTTTATATTACACTTTGTTAATACTGCTTCATACAAATGGTTGCCCTTAAAAAGGCAGTTGGGATAAGTGATTTTCCTATTACACTTTGTTAACACTACTTCATTAATTACCTTATAACCGACTTTTCAACCAATTCGGAGACAAAAATTTTTTGACCATTTTTGACACCTTTGCCTGAACATGGTTGCCCATAAAAGGGCAGTTGGGATAAGCAATTTTCAACTACATATCGCTAAAAGTTACTTGATATACCATTCTAAGCGTGTCCTAGCAAATACACAGGCTCATCTTGGCTAACTAGTTCAAAAAAACACGGATATTAGGTGTTTCTGGGCAGTTTGCTCACTTTTGCGGTCTCCAACAGTGTAACTTTTGGCCATATCTCGAGATTCTCAAAAGGTAGAAAAAGTTCGATTGCAGATTTGGAATCTGCGACCCCGAATTACCCTATGACCGTCATTTCAACAAAATTGGAAGCAAAAGTTTTTTGACCATTTTTGAGAATCGCCTTCCAGGGAACCAGAACCCCCGTTACGATTTTTAAAAATTTAAATTTTAAATTCCCTGCCCTGGTCGACTGGGTGGGGGTAGAGCGATGAAATTGACGGATGCACACCTTCTTTTCACGCTCTTCAAAATGAGGTATGAACCAGCCCTGTACCCTTTTCCAATCTCGAGTTGAAAGGGGGGTACAAACAGGTGCTAACAACAATAATAATAATAAGTCAAAAGGCATCAAGTGGTTCCCGCCCGTCATTTTTCCGTTTATACAATGAGCTTACGTACTTTTTTGGAAAAGTATGCAGTTACTAGTTTTACGTCTATTATAACTGGTTCCCACTCCCTGCTCATCAAGAGCTTTCGATTTATACCACTATCAGACCAATCCGGCAAAGTTCGATTTTCCCCCGGTTTTCACTGTTTTTGCTCTATTTGATGCTCTGTAACTCATTTTTCGTACACTTTGACGCTTCGGCCCTATTGCAACTTTTTATCTACGCAACGAGAGCTTTCGATTGATACCGGTATTAGAACGATCAGGCAGTTTTCATTTTTGACTTATTTTGACCATTTTTGGCCATTTTTGACCCCTTTGAGGCCCCTTAACTCATTTCTCCTACATTTTTGCGCGTTGGCCCTATTACAACTTTGGATCCACGCAACGAGAGCGTTCGAACGATACCCATATTGGGTGGTTTTCGACAACTTTTGTTTTTGACCCATTTTGACCCGTTTTGGCCATTTTTGACCATTTTTGAGCCCCGTAACTCATTTTTCCTACATTTTGACGCCTTGGCCCTATTACAACTTTTTACCTACGCAACGAGAGCTTTCGAATGATACCAATAGCGGCAGGTTTCCGACACCTTTTATTTTTGACCCATTTTGACCGGTTTTGGCCATTTTTGACCCCTTTGAGGCCCGGTAACTCATTTCTCCTACATTTTGCCGCTTTACCCCTATTACAACTTTTTACCAACGCAACGAGAGCTTTCGAATGATACCCATATTGGGGGGTTTCCGTCACTTTCAATTTTGACCATTTGCAGCATCACCGTATCGAGTAATTGAAAATTGCGTGACACTATGGTACCCAGGTGCCCGGAGGGTCTTCCCGCATCGGGTACCACCTTACATGCAAAATTTCAGGCCAACTAGTTGACTCTAGCTCGAGATAAAGGCGGAAAATCCCTTCAAACGGCAGTTTTGGCCGTTTTTGGCCATTTTTGACCCTTTTTCGCCTCATAACTAAAAATGGGTGCATTTTCAGGCCTTGACCCAATTACAACTTTTTCATTACTCGCCGAGAGCTTTCGAATGATACCAAAATTAGCTCATTTGGACAACTTTTTTATTTTACTCATTTTTACTCACGGGGGTGCTCCGGGAGCACCTCTGCTCCCCCGGAGCTCCCCGCGCTTCCGGGAGCAGTTCAAGTCAAGACCTTCAAAATGAGGTATCAACCACCTCTCTACCCCTTCCCAATCTCGAGATAGACAGGGGGGACACGAAAATGTGAACAATAAGAAGAAAAATAAACATGTCCAGAACATAGGGTTCCAAACCCTTTGGAAAAGGGCGGGAACCCAATAAACAGACAATAGTAATGGTTGCCCTCTTCCTTTGGAAAGGTGGGCAACACAATAATAATAACACGACGAGAATAAGGGTTTGCCCTTTTCCTTCGGAAGTAGCGGCAAACCAATAACACGACGAGAATAAGGGTTTGCCCTTTTCCTTCGGAAGTAGCGGCAAACCAATAATAATAATAATAATAATAATAATAATAATAATAATAATAATAATAATCAGACCTGCTTCATTTAATTCTTAACCCCCCTCCCCCAACAAACGGGGGCTCCTTTTGCCTACCCCCACCAAACGGGGACCCATTTTAGAAATGCAGTGAAACTACCATAATCCTCTGCTCAACCCACTCCCCACCCACCCCTCCCTCCACCAAACGGGGGACCCATTTTAGAAATGCAGCGAAACTACCGTAAGCGTCTGCTCACACATCCCCCACCAAACGGGGACCTCTTTTCAGCTACCCCCCCACCAAACGGAGGTGGGGGTATGTGCTGTCGATTTGGCCGACCTCCCACCAAACGGGGGAACATTCTGGTCCGAACACCGTTACGCAATGCCAAGAAGAGGAGCCCTCTAATGACTTAAACTTCTTCTAATATATAGTGCAATTATGCACTCTTGGTTAATAAATTAACTGTGCGGGCGACTTAAGTCGAACTATGTAACTAGTCTAATCCTATGCGCGAAAGGAACTAAGCTAATTTGAACACTTCGAACTCGTTTAACTTATCCCAAAACACCACTTGAGTCATTTTTGTCAATGCTATATTTCTTCAGCAAACGTGGAAGAACTCCGTCGTAGCCATGCCGAGAATCGTGATCGTTTATCCAAGCACCAGGCTGTCACAAAGGCCAAGATGGATCAAAATCTACAAAATAAGATGAATAATCGACGCGGTCGATCCATGCCACGTCGTTTGTCCACCATGCTGGCAAGAAAGCTTTCCACGACGAGTAGAGGCCGGCATGACTCGGATTCTGATTAGAGAAATACTGGAGGCGAGATTTTGGTAAAGTGGAAGAAAAGACATAACATTTGTAATTATATAGCCTTATATACAATATATATTACAACTAACAGAAACGATAAACAGAACACTATTTTAGTTTATCTATAATTTGATTTTGATGGAACACTGGTTTTGATTACGTGTGGCTGTGACTTATGCGGGTTCAACACCCATTGTAGAGTGTTTGTTGTTTTGTGTTGTAAGGGTATTTTATTGTGTATAAATAAAGAACTGTCTGAACCATGGAATCAAGAAAGTTCGACTGCTACAAGCAAACGGTTAGGACTAGGGGAAGATTTAGGACATTTGTGTGGCGAAAGCAAAAGCAGTCAGTTGGACCCAGAGTACATAATTATATCATTATGTATTACTCTTGGTTAGACCTATATTGTACCTCTATTCAGCATTATAATGGTCCCACCCCACACATCTCACTTGTCTTGAGGTACCTGAGGATAGTGAGCGAATGGTAATTCGGATATACTTTGGGTTTTGCTGCAAATCAAACTCCAGCTATATACTGCGTTTTGCTGATGCTATGCTACTCCTGGCAAAAGTACATATATAATCAAGAGTACATAATATAAGAGTGTGCCACTAGGCACACTCTATGTTATCAGAGCAAAAACTATGCTCTTAACTACTACCACTAACGGCCCCCCCGCAAATCAGACCCTAGTGACCCTCCCCCGCAAATCAGTACCTGGTCGAAACGGGGGTACGCTCACTCGCTCTATGTTTATGTGCTTAAGCTCTAAAATACAAGCAGTGCGTAAATGTAATTTGTGTCTGTTTCGAATTTTAGAGCACAAACATAGCGAGCGAATTTGCTTTGTTCACTGGGGTCCAATTTGGGGAGGGGATAGGCCGTTAGCTAACAGAGCATAGTTTTTGCTCTGATAAGAGAGAGCTTGCCAGTCGTCATACTCTTATACTATGTACTCTTTGTCCTAGTAGTCTCAGTTGAGGCAGAACACATAGGTAACCATAGGACAACGCGGGGCGGGGAATGGGGGGTGCAGGCAGACCCCCCAGACCGACAAAAAACGGGTAGACCCCCTCGGCAAAAAGGGAAAAAGGGTAGACCCTCTCGTCCAAAAGGCAAAAAAGGTTAGACCACCCAGCGACTTTTTCTAAAAATTGCTCATTTCTATCAAATTTTAGCGATTTTTCTAAAAAATTTCTTAGACATCGCTAAACATCTTCATGTTTGGTATTTTTTGTTGAAAAATGTTAAAACTTAGCAAGTTTTGCAAATTTTGGGGTAGACCCCCTTGAAATTTTGGAACCTTTCAAGCGTCGACCCCTCGCCAGAAAGTGGATCCCCCAGAATTGGATCCCGTGTTAATGTATGCACATAACTTGCATCTTCATGAGCCAGCAAGGAGATCTGCTTTATTTTTGCTCTTAAAATTGATATTGGCATTCAAGTTAACAAACAAATGCCTTCGTTCAAAAATTGATAATATATAATATATAACGGTGTAAGTAAAATGTAATGTACATAACACACAAGTGCACTTCGAGTCTGTTCGGACAGAGTTATTTTTGTGGAACTAGTATTTTGTTCATCTTCATATCCTTAATGTCAACCTTATTAATTGGTTTTGCAGCCATAATCTCGTAATCCTTGAAGAGTTGTACTTTTTTAGAAGGAGTCTGTTTTTCCTTTCCTTTCGAAAGAAGCTCGGGATGCAGAATTTCGCCAAAGGTATCTGAATCGCTGGTCTTTGTTACAAGCACTTCATCATAGTTTTGAACTTCATGAGAAATTTGCATACCTAAAAGTAATGCGTAGTGTGCAGGCATACATACATATTATCAAGAGTTCATAATTCCTCTATATTTAAGAAGACGAGTAAGTCACTAGAGAGCTTCTCTTCGACATTGCGTAACGGTGCTCCGACCACAATACACGAATGTTCCCCCGTTTGGTGTGGGGGGAGGGGAGGGTAGCCAAAAGTGGTCCCTGTTTGGTGGGGGGGGGGTAGCCAAAAGTGGTCCCTGTTTGGTGGGGGGGGTAGCCAAAAGGGGTCCCCGTTTGGTGGGGGGGTAGCCAAAAGGGGTCCCCGTTTGAAGGACGGGTCGTCAAGACAGGCTAAGATTCGCAGAATCTGATTTGCTGCTGGCGACCCTCCCATCAAACGGGGACCCTTTTGACTACCCCTTCCCCCACCAAACGGGTACCCATTTAAAAATGCAGTGAAAACTACCGTCATCCTCTGCTCTACCCCCCCCCCACCAAACGGGGACCTTGTTTCGGCAACCCCCCCCCCCCCCAACAAACGGAGGGGTGGGGGTATGCGCTGTCGATCGACCCACCACCGAACTGGGGAACATTCGCGTATTGAGCACCGTTACGCAATGCCAAGAAGAGAAGCCCTCTAGTGGCTTACTCTTCTTCTAATACATAGTGCTATTATGCACTCTTGATACTAGTGCCAGTGTGGCACAACTTCATCGAGAAAGATTGTCTTTACCATCGATTGTCCGTATTGTAACTCTTACACTATCATGGGTTCTGTCTGAATACATAAAGCTATAACTACAGTAATCTCTGTTAACGGAACCAAGAGTTGATGATAGGATTGATGATGTTCCGATGTTCCTATTATAAACTCTTTGTGGAACAACTGTCTGCGGCCTGATTAGCTGTTATTTACCCATTCCCACTACTATTAAATGGGACTTCGAAGTTACGCTCTTTAAGTTGGTTTTTGCCATTTTTGTCGGACTCACAGTACTTTTATGCGATTCTAAGTGGCGCTTCACTTCCATGAATTACAGAATTAAACATGGACTCTTAACTGACAAAGATTATTTACTAACTATTAATCAGTGACACCTGCTAACTGACTATGTAATCTAGCGCAATCTTTATGAGTCCATTTTATGTCTAATATGATAGAGAAGCAGGAGTATTTACCAAATTTCCATATCTGCCTAGCTGTATCCCATGGGTCAAGTGACTTTTTCAATAACTGAGCAATAGCCTTTGATAGAATCTCCTGGGCTTCCTTTGGAGCAACTTCAAACTGTTCCTTTGGAAATGGCTTAATCTTTTGACACAATCCCATTTTGTAAACAATTTCCGCATACCTAATTGATATAGACAAATGAAAATTCAAAGTTGACTGAACAAACTTTATTCCTGAAGTTTTTCTTTTATATGGGCAGCTATTTCAATGCGTATGTATTCATCCATTATATATAAAATCAGATTATATTAACTTGCATACCGTCGCAAAAGCTTAAATATTGCATGTAATTAGTACACTACTTAATTTATTAAGTATATATA